>VZTO01008544.1:125353-173513 GCA_013400615.1 Syrrhaptes paradoxus
TTTTTTTCCCCTGAAGAAATGTTGTTCCAGGGAGTGTCTGACTAGTTCTGCAGCTTGGCAAAAAAGCCAGACGTTACCTCATAGCTGCGGCCAGACAGCCCATTTCTATGCCAGGCAACCACTGCAGAAGCACACAGCACAGGGCCCTGCTTGATTAGCACTTCTGCTGTTTCAAGAGTCCTGGAGTGTTTTGTTCAAGGTGGGCTGCTGAGTGGGGACTCGGTGTGCTTTTGTGCAAATGAGCTTGCAGGCAGGGGGGGCATGTGGGGTGGNTGCTGGGGTCCCTGCACAGAATTACAGCTGCCCGGCGTTACTCTGATGTGCTTTTTAGCAAACTGGACCGCTTGCACAAGAGAAGGGCAAATAGCAGGGCACCGAGTGGGCAGAGATGCTCAACCCAGTGCCACCGCACCTCCTCCTGGCAGTGTCCTTGGGTGACTCCTTCCAGCAGCTGAGATGTGGCTCAGCGCTCTGGAATGGAGACAGTCTGTGCAATGGGCTGGGAAAGGAGATGGTGTGTCCGCGTAATAGCCCAAGTTCACGTACTCATGTCGCACGTAGCTGTGGGGATGCTGCAGGGCACTAGAGCTTCATGACCCGTCCTGATGTATCTCTTCTCATAAATGATGGTAGAAATTCCTGTTTCAAAGAGAAAAAGCACATTTTAATAATTTCATTTTATTGGGTGACAAGATAACTACTAATAAACTCACCCTTCTATCTGAGAGTGCTGCATGATTGTCAGAAAATTTGATATCAGAAAATGTATGGGTTTGGATTATCTTTAGTAGTCAATTTTCCAGTTGAGAAAAGTTATAGATAAAGAGGTAAAATTAATTGGGTTTGGTCACATATAAAATCAGTGGCAGGATCAAACCCTTAACAGCTCTTGTCTCTGAGTCTCATATTTGACCCCTAATGCAAGATGTGTGCCCATGGGAAGCATGAATCAGTCCTCATTCGGGACTTCTGAAACTTCTTCCAAGCCTTTTTTTTTTATTATTTTTGGGGACTTACTAAGAAAAGCAGATTCCCAGATTTTTAGGAACTTCAACTGTAAGTTGGAAGAGTAAGAGGGACTCAAATGTTATGCTAATGCCCATAGGGTAAAAGCAGGATCCATCTGACTCAGTTAAGACTGAGTCCGACTGCTGTATTATAAGGCCCAACAAAATGTGTCAACGCCAGAGATGGGGAAACCACAATGGGAGCTTTTCCAAGATTTATAAGAAGATATGTGCTCTGGATATTCCCAGCTGCACTCCAGTGGGCTAAAAGAATGGTAATTCCAGTCCTCTCTCCAGTACAGTTGCTCCAGCCAAGTCCTTCTGCTCAGGACGTCACAGAGATCTCCTGGAGGGCTGTGCTCTAGAGGCATCACCTGGGTTGTGTGCTTGATAGAAGCATCACAAGCTCCTTGGGACCAGAAGAGAAGGAGATGGAGATTCCACCACTACCAGGAGTTCTGTCATCATAACAGGTTCAGGTATGGCCCAGTTTGCAAAACCAGCACTGATTATAGTTGTGAAACTGGAAGAGCCCATGAGACAGAGGAGAACAGCAGAACGGTGGACACTGGCTGCATTGGGTCTTCTTGGGGATTTCCCAGAGTTGTACATTACTGGTTCTCAGACCACAGCCTGGCTCAAAACCATTTGGCTGCATGTCTGGATGTACGTAGCATGGTATTGGGGTTGGGGTACGGGTGTCTGTATCAGCAGTAACCATAGCAGTAACAGACCTTTTCTGTAGCGCAGAATACAGCCGATTCCCTGGATGCCAGGGAGCCCCGTGGGGCCATGTGGAGACTCCAGTCACAGGGCTGCAAAAGAGGAAAAGAAGGAAATTGCTTTTCTCTTCCTTTTTGGCAAATAAGAAGTTGGAGCAGCGAGCAGGGTGGATTGCTGGGTGCTGTGAACTGTGCTGGCTATATCCCTCTGCATCCCTCGCAAGCTCTTCTCCAGATCACTAATACAAATACATTTAAATCCCATTTTACAGTAACCATAGGAACAAATCACTTTGGGGCCAAATTTCCTTTTCAGTGTAGTTTAGTGTAGAGTAAATTTCTTCAAATTTTGGCCTGGTGCTTAAAAACACACTAGTAACCCTTGGCACATGGGAGCAAATCCTAAGCCACTCCTATCTCCTCTGACTTTTCCCCAGTGTGAGGGGATTTGCTGTTTCTTACAGTTTTTTAGATAAATTATGACAAAAGAACGTGTGCGTCTCAGCTTCGAGGGATGTTCAGAGCATCATTTGGGAACCTCTGGACTTTGAGTTGTTCATGAACTCCTCATTTGGCTACTTTGAAGAGAATCTTGCTCAGGACACCCTATGTATTGCTCTTGGCAGGCTAAAGACAGGAGGACATTTCGGAGCTCTGAGTGTGTGCTGCAGCATCCTCGCACAGATTCAGTACAGGAGATGGGAGAGACCTGGCTGGGCAGAAGAACCTCATGGGCTACTAGTCACTCTCCCACTGCAGCAGAAACACGTGCTAAGAAAATGCAGTTGGAGGAATTTAAGGCACTGGAGGTCAAGGCACACAGTGAAAACCTCAAGGGCAGTTTCAGCCCCGAGCACTAGGTTCATCTTACCAGGCTGCACCACAGCACAGATGGAAGGATGGTTCATGCAATGGGAGTGGGAAAAACTCGTTAAATATATTTATGTCATACCATGGAAGAAACACATTAAAAGGCAGAAATCCTTGACTCTAACCAGATTCTCCCTTCCAGACAAATTGTAAGCAGTTGGTAAAGTGGAGGCTTGCAGGGTGATGGACAGAAATAAGAACCAGCCGTGCTTCCCCCGATCAGGAACAGCAAACCATCCGTCCCAGATGTGGTCAGGAAGGGGTTTATTTGTCCAGGGAAGGGAAGGAGGAGGATGCACCTTGTTGTTTTGTCTCAGTGTGGATGCTGGGGGTGTAGCTGTACGTGTAGGCGTTGCCCATTGGGAAACAGGTATGGACGGAGCTGCAGTTTCCTTAGAAGATAGCAGAGGTATTAACATTAAAGAGTACAGATTGTTTAGATTGTTTGGGGAGGAAGAGCAGGGAATGAGAGAAGAGAGAGCTATTTGAGAAGGAAAAGGATTTATTAGCTTTGAAAGGGGGGATCTGAGAGAGGCTGGAATGGGGCCGCTCTGTCATTAAGGGCTCCAGTTGGAGATGTTTCAGAGAGTAAACTAGTAATAGGAATATTTTATAGGCCACCTGACCAGAAAGAACAACTGGAGTGTGAAATGACTGTGCAAATAAAACAGGCATGTGAAAAGGAGAGAGTGGTAGGAATTGAAGATTTTAACTACCCAGGCATAGACTGGAATACGTTAAGGGAAGGAAAATAAGGCTGGAGGTACGTTTGAGATCAGACACAGACCTGCTTTCTAATTCAGCCTGAGCATCAGCCGCACAGCCCGGGTGTTACAAAGGCACTGCGTGAGGATGCGCACAATGGGGGAGAGCCCTGGGGAGGCAGCTTTGACAGGCTCCAAGGGAAAAAAAGATTTTAAAGGTGGATTGTGAAGCAAAGGATAAAGAAAAAAAAAAAAAGAAAGAAAAAGTGGTTTTGGTCTGAGTGGCCTTAAAGCTTGAATTTCAAATATTTGGGTTTTATTGGGCTCACAGTTCCACAGAAGCCATCAGTGGTGTGTCTGTGAGTGTCACATCACGACCCTCTAATGAATTAAATCCTGCAGTAACCCAGCTTTCCCCCAGGTGAAGCTCTGCCGTTAGTGAGGCCTGGGGGAGCAGGGCCTGTAATGAAACCCTGGCCCCACGGCCGCTGATGGGAAAAGTCAGGCGTGACTTAACGAGGCCTGATGCTCATAATCTCGTTGGGCTAGAGGATGACTGGGGGAAGCAGGAATACAAAGGTGGTTTGAGGTGCCAGGGAGACTCCTGAGGGGGGAGAAGGTCTGAGGTTTCCTTGCCTGCCACAGTCACCTCTTGAAGAGTCATCAAAGAGCGAGAGCCCCTCCACTAAAGGTAATGATCTCAGACCCCTGGGAGCAAAGCTGGAGGCCATTGGTGTCTGCATCTCTGAGGGCACGACCAAGGGGATTTTGCAAAGGTCCCTTCACCAAAAATGGCTTGGGTGGCCCTGGTCCAGTCCTGGGCCATGTGCTCCTGGAGGGGGAAGATCCGTGTGTGCAAAATGTGCAGCGGGTCTGGGGTCAGCCGGTGCGGGGCCAGTGCCTGTGGGCTGCACCACGGGAGGGTCTGCTCCTCGCTGGGAACTTCTGCAGGAGCTTTGGAGGGACGGGGGTTCCTCAAAGGCTTCAGTAGTGGAGCACATGTGTCCTGCTTGTGTTTATAGAGGTCGAGCTAACTACTGAACTGCTTTGGAAGTGTATTTTTTTTAAAATTGGGGAAAACTTGATCTCTTGTAGGCAGGATACTGTGTCTGTACATTATAAAATGGACAAGGAATAGCTAATTTTTGAGCATTGTAGCTGTCATGAATCATACACTGTTTTCTTATAGCCCATATGTTTGACTTCACCTCATATTTCCTATCTGATAGAAGAAAAAAAAAATAAATAAATAGCATGGTAGGTATGTTTTAAAGGTTTTAGGAACTTGCAGATGGCTCTGAAATAGCTGCAGGTGTGGCATACAGTAAGATAAGAATTTTACTACAACTGTAAAACTACTGCCAAAAAATAGCCTTCTCATTTTATATCTCCGTATTTAAAAAAATCAAAAATATATATGTGTGTGTTTAGGGGAAGCAGAAGGAAGAGGTTGTAAAGAGTGAAAAAAACCTCAAACCCCAGATACCAACAGGTGCCAATGAATCACAGCTCTCTTAGTCACCGTTACTGGCTGCATGAATCAATAGAAGACTCTGACGATTAAATAAAGGCTCAGTCTTTGTATAAAATATTATCTGATAACCAGCCAGTCTATATTCAGTGAATGCCTCATGAAAGACTCAGACTGAGTCCTCCAAAGAGAGACACAATCTGTGTTCAATCACTTATCAGGAGAAGCAAAAGCTGAATTTTAAGAGTATTTATTAAAAAAGAAAATCTGCTATTATTATAAACATAATTTAAGTTTTTAATTGAATGCGAATGAGCACTCGAATAAAATTATTTGGAGTGCAAAGGCTACTGGAGAGAAAGGTAATTATATTTGTGTTGCAAATGTTTGTTTAGCAAAATGAAGTGTGCTGTGACAGGGACTTAGACTTCCAGGGAAGCTGCAGGTTGTGAGTGGTTCAGGTTGTGGCACCAAGGGTGAAGGGGGACCCTGTGCTGGGGTGCAGCTGGGAACCCCGTCCTGTGCGGGCAGGCACTGCTTGAGCCCCAGACCTCCGTGCAGCTCTGAAAAACAGCAATTATCAATCCAAAAGCAGCAATTTGCCATCTATGTGTGTTCATATTTGTGCACAGCAATGGATGTTGCTAGTGTCCAGAGCCAAGGACACATCCATTGCAGTCACTGCTTGAAAAAATGTTGAATCAAAAGCAAACAGCCCTTCCCTCCTTTCCTGTCTCTCCCAAACTTTTCAATTTGGCAGACAAAAGTCTCTCCCGAAAATACCACTGAAAATAGTGACTATTCAGACAGATTTTCTTTCAGTTGGTAATATTTTTTGGAGGTGAGGAGATGTGCATTTGTTCATTAAAACTGAGACTTTTTTAAAGAACAGCTACGTCTCTCACAGTTGTCTCTTGAGCTGCCAATCCATTTTTCCACCTTCTCCTTTAACATTTGGTGGAGAGTTTTCATCCCTTCTCAATAAAGACTGCTCATTAATTGAATCTTACAGCAGAACTGGGAGGGTGTATTAGAGATTTTTAATCTTTTTTACTCCCAACAGCATACAAGCAACAGATATTTTCAGTTTGATTCACCTGGAGTTGTAGGGGCTCTGAAGAATCTGGTTGGATTTCTCAAAGGTACTCAGAGGATTTTAAGCAGCAGCTGATCTCTCAGTTTCTAAAATGTAATTTGTGACAATGCTTTCAAGACGTTTAAACTTCCTAAAAGGCTCCTGACTGCCAGCTTGTTGATGGAGAGGAAGGCAGCCCTGATCTGGCTGGCACCGGGGGATGCTGTGCGTGGCATGACCCGGAGGCGAGCGCTGTGCCGGCTGGGGCTCCATGGGACCGAAATCCCCTTTGGCCTCTGCTGTCGGCAGAGCTGCGCCTGCTCCTGCAGCAGGAGCCACCGGGATGCTGCAGTCTGGGAGAGAGCTGGGATTTGTTCCACAAGAGCCAAGCGTTGATCTGTACTGCTGATGCTTAGGATAATTAAACAATACAAGCAAAATGATTAATTAGGTTCTTTTCTAAGGCGTGGAGAAGGCTG
Organism: Syrrhaptes paradoxus; assembly: GCA_013400615.1. Taxonomy (NCBI): domain Eukaryota; kingdom Metazoa; phylum Chordata; class Aves; order Pterocliformes; family Pteroclidae; genus Syrrhaptes; species Syrrhaptes paradoxus. The sequence goes on from VZTO01008544.1 coordinate 131,682, forward strand.
AAGGCCTGAAGAGGGGCCATTGAATTTGTCTAAATAAACTTAGCAGAATAGGAAGATTTTCAGCAATTATTGGTGCATTTTTTCCTCAGGCTTTCTAACCTGTCCCTTTAACTTCTTGGCTTAAGACACTCCTTACACCCACATCACATTTTGCCTTGGGCCATTCTGCTGCTCTTGACAGCTGTCTAGGGCAAAAGGAAATCACCCGACCACAAATGTTTTCTCGTAACTTCATAACAAGGGGATCTGAAGAAGTCAAACCCTCGGAGGTTCAGACCCTGCTTTAAAAAGCAAGGTAACATTAGGACCTGAAAACCAAGCCCTGCCCTCTGCCATCCTGGCTGTACATCCAGTTGGGCTGCTGTGTACACAAATTAATAGCAATTAGCAGCAATTTGAAAATGGTTACCTGAATTGCTGAAGTTATGGTGATAATTAGAAGCCAAGTCATAGCTACTCGGTGCTGCTGTTCTGTACCTGGTTGTGATGGAGATCAATGGGGAAGCACTGGGACGTGGCTGGCGTTTGTGTTAGCCCTGCCCGCAGCACAGCCAGCCACCCCCGTGGCATCAACTCTTGTGGCACATTTTTGATGCCTGGTGGGGATTTAAGTTGGGGTTTCAGTACGGTGTCACCCCTATGCTGTAGATGTTTGGTGTTTGCTGAAATGCTGAGTAAAGGGTGTCTGTGAGGGGGTGATATCAAAGGGCTGGGAACAGACAGGGGTCCTGACACCACACTTGTGGACATCACAGTTCAGTCATGGTCATCTTGTGCTCCATCGTCTGCCCGTGGTCCCTACAGCAGGTGGATCACGCAATGACTAGAAAATAATAAAAACCTGCTCTGTCTTCCCACACAGACAAGCTAGCAAACTGCGGGAAAAGAAAAGCAAATAAATGAGCAAACAGTGTTTAGGGTCTTTTGTTTTCTCTGCAAATAGGTGCAAGGGAGTCTTGGGATTGCTTCAGGAAGGTGAAGGTGCTTTAAACATTAAAAGCTTGAGGGATCCAGCTGGATCTCACTCATGTCCCTGTCTGTAGACAAGGCAGACAGTGAGCTGCCTTTTAATTTCTTCATGTTTTATTTAGACCTTTGAATCTGCTTAGAAAAAATGTATATTCAGTCATTCTTCCAGCCCCCTGTCCCCTTCTGCAGGGAGGAGGCATGGGAGTTGGTTGTGGTTTCAGTGTGTGGCTGTGCCTGTCTGAACTAGTGAGAGATTAAGCAACTTGCCCAAGGTCACAGATAATTCACTGACTTTCCCTGATGATTTTCAATACAAGATGTGCTCCAGCACAAGTCCCCTTTGGAGAGTTTGTGTTGCAGTTTTACTGTGGCTACCTGGGTATGATGACTTTTCCTTTTCTGAACAACTACCAGTGTTCAGCCTGAAAGACCAGTTTGAAGGAAAGTCAGTATATTGTTCCCAGGAAGTTTGATAATGGTTGAGGCTCTGGGCCTTTCTTTCTCCAAACTTGTGTTGGAAAATCTTGAGGGGATATTCTCGTGACTCTGAAATGTGCTGCCCGGTTTTGAGACTGCAGCCTGCCGAGGGCTGAAAGCTCAGCGGCACACATCCTGACCCCCGTGCTAGCTGTGTGGTCAAACTCTCAGATCTTGCTGGAAGAACAGTTGGAGGTTCATGGTGTCACTCCATGGTGTGTCCAACAGGGACAGAAACAAAACTGCAAAGTAGTAGCTACTGGCTATTAAAAAGCATAATTAAAAATTTAATTACCTCTGCAAATAGTAGTGTCACTGGCTAGACATGCAAATCCCACTGCAAGCCAAGTAAGAAATTCTGGTTTTCAGGAGGACCCTTGTTGGGTGCACTTATGAGAGTGGAGTGAGAGGATGGGATCCCGGTAAGATGGGCAATGCCATGCCTGTCCCAGTTAGATTGCCCTCCCCAAACTGCCTTCCTTCCCTAGCAGTCTGTCTGTCTGTCTCTCTGCCTCCCATTGCTGCACTTATCTGATGGTCGAAGTCACTTATTTACATTGCCCACAGGGTGTGTTGGATGGAGCACATTCCCTCTCTTGTTACAGCTGGTGAATGCAGCCCTATTAAAATATCATCTCATCCTCACACTAGATTGCAGTCTAAGATTTGTTTTTTCTATATCGTTTATACAAGAAAGATTATGTTAAATGCCAGGCCTAGTAAATATTTCAAGATCCACTGCATTGCTGAGAACAGTTTCTCCCCCGGCATATGTTTCAGAGCCAAAGAAAACACTTTAAAAATTTCCTTCCTGTTTAATTTTTTTTTTAAAGGGCATTCTCCCTATATCTCTTGCTGAAATGACAAGTTGTCATGTTCCATGATCTTATTACAGTTGCAGATGTAACTCAGCAGGGAATCTGCCTAAGTTTACCTTTAAAATCATAAGACTCTGATCTGATCCTTTTTTTTTTTATCAGTTTAGATGTTTCTATGGTATAGGACTTCCACCTTTACCTCATTGTAATCAAGATCAGAATTGCTCCTAATTATGACACTTAACTCCTGTGTAGTGCTTTACACTTTCCAGGCTCTCTATATTCATCAATTAATTAATCCCCAAAGCAGTATTACATTCCCACTAGAAAAACGGGAACCCAAAGCACAAGGGTGAGAAGATCTTGCTGAAAAGCAGAGGTGCCAGAGCTGGTGCCAGCACCATCAGCCTGGTCCTTCCCTGCGTGTCCCCACCTCCCCTCTCCTGACTACACGATGATTGCACAAAACATCAACCAGAGGGGCCTGGCAAAATCCCACGGGGGGGTCTGGGTTCCTCTGGATTTTGGGGACGAGGTGATGGTTTAGAAAAACAAAAAAGCTTGGAAAATCACCTGTCTCTAGGAGAGTTGGTAAGGTGTCTCACCAAGGCTGTCCAGTCCCTGTGCATTGCTGAGCTTTCAGCGGGAGGGGGCCAGCGGGATGGCCAGGCACTAGGAATAAAACCTTGTACCACTGAAACCTTTCCCTTGGATATAGATAGATATATGTAAACACACATTTAGGAGTAGCCACATGTCTGAAAAACTTACAGATCTGTACGCTTAATGTAAGCAATAGTGATGGTCTTCAACCTCGTTGGAACCTCGTTTGTCCCGTATTTCAAGCATTTGCTCCATAGACCTCCCTGTGTCGGGCTGATGCTAAGCAAGGTTAATGACAGTGATGAGTGAAAGGGCTCGGGGGGGAAGAGAACGGTTCCAGTTCTAATCCCAGTATCTTTTGCAGTTTATTCTCGCTCAAGTCCTTACTGGGTGGATTGTCCTTCCTAGTGTGCCATGCAGGGAAATTTCCTGGTGTAGTCATGTCACAGTAACTGCATGGGTGCTGGAATAAAAGGCTTGGCTGCACAGGAACATGCTTCCAGAAGATAAATTTTATTCCAGAATAGTATCCAGGCAGGGTATTTTACTGGCCTATCTGTAGTGGATTAATTATTCTAGTACAGCTGTTCTGGGAAGGTATTTCCCTGTAGACAGGCCCATGGAGGGTAAAGGGGAAATGTGAGCTTGTTGAGGGATTAGGCAGAAGGGTGGGACGTTTAAAGTTTCAGCTAAGCTTCAAATAAATGAATTGAAACCTTTGGAGGTTTCCCCATCAGTTCTCATGGAGATCAGATCACTTTTATCAGAGAGAATAAAAAGGACTGAAATGCAAATTTTTTTCTTGCTAAGTTGGTTAGTTGGAAAGGGAAAAATAGAGAAGTGACTTCAAGAGGAAAAGCAGGTTACATGGACTTTAGATTATGTGATTTTGGAAGGTGTGAGTCATTAGGAAAGAGGGGGGGAAAAAATAATTTTTCTCTGGTCGCTATGCAGTAATGGAGAACAGTTGTTCCTGTGTTTATTTCTGTGTTTTCCAGCAGAAATTGTTGGCATGCACCATTGTGAGATAGGGATTGTGCAAACTCAAATAGAAAAGCAAATATTCACCAATACAATAGCAGCTGATGCCAACTCTGACACCTGACGCAAATCTGTTAAACGTGTCAGAATGGAGGGATCATTAAACGAAACGAGTATTCTTTTAACTTTCATTTCCTGAAAGGTTTTTATTTGTTTCATTTTTTTTTAATAACTGGAACAACTGCACTGGACTGGAAGTGCACACCAAGTGAGGGAGAGAGAAGAAATCTTTGATTTCTGCTTTTGTATTGCAGAGCCTGAAAAAAGTACTTCATTAAAAATGGGGCAGCAGGAGATTGAATGGTTTATTCTTCTTACAGTGTCTTAATATTTCAGTCAATATTTCATTAATGTAATTCACTTTTACATGCCTTTCGACTTTTTCTTAAGAAAAATTGAAAATGAAATACAAGCAAAACCCGCTGTTGTGTTCCTCCTGCATGTCCTCTCCCCTGTGCATGCAACTTGTAGAGCAGCTCTGTGGCCTCTTGCCCTTGTGCTGAGCGAGGCTGCAAGCTCTCAAAAACTGGAGCAACCTCAGCACCGTCTCTGCTGTACGGTAGCTGACGGTTTAGCCTGAGCATCCCAACAGTGCCAGGGCAAATCCCTGCTCAGGGGATTGCTCCTTGGTCTTTTTCTGTGTACTCCCATGTCTGAAGGCACTCTATGCAGAGGCAAGGTGAAGCTCACCAGACGGAGATGGTTTGCTGAAGGACCCACATGCAGCAGTTCTCCTCCCATGGGGCCCACCTCTCCCGTGTGGCTTGTACCCCATGGTTCCCTCCCTGCAGAAACCAGCAGCTGTGCAGACATGGGGCTTGTCCTCACCCCGGCTAAGGAGAGAGCCGAGACCTCTCAAAGGCTTCTGAGTTCAGCGGTGCAGACACAAAGTACAGCAGGAGAACATCTGCCTACAGGGAGTACTGCGGAGGGCTTGTAATGCTTGGATCATTTGTGCCTGTTCCTCTGGTGCAAAATGGGCGGATCCCAGCCCAGCACATAGCAAAGTCAGATGCTGGATTCTCTCCTGGCTGGATAAATTCCCCCTGACTACAGCTCCTGCCCATCCTGGAGGAAAGCTTTGCTCTCTGGGCGGCAGGGCAGCAGCACAGCATGGGCAAACCCTGCAGTCTGAAGGACTCTGTGGAGTTGGGTGCCTTGGCAGTGCCCTGCTTTTGGAGGCTTTGGACCCAGTGTGTCTGTCACCAGTCTCATGAGAGGGACAGGAGCTGAGCTCAGATACAAATGCAGATGCTTCTCTCCTGTATAAAGAAAAAGCTAGTGTTTGGGGAAATTTTTTCTTCTTGCATATCTAGTCCCAGCCTTGAACTGTCCCTCTCCATCCTACAGAGTTCCCCTCTCCCCTGGCAGGGATGTATTTGTTTTTCACTGGTCCTTCGATACCTGCATTTCTTCTCTCACTGAGTTTAGCTCTTCTACAACAGAGGCTCAAATGTTTTTTCTGTATGTTCATGGTTAGGCTAGCAGAGCCATTCAGACTAAGAAAAGCCAGCCAAGCAGGTCAGAGAAAAGAAAGCCTTCGTGTGCTTTGTGGATTGCTCTCATGGTTGGTGAAACTGGCAGGACAGGAAAAAAAAAAAGTGTGTGTGTGGAAATCTTTGTAGCTCCAGTCTAGACCTTCCCTGCTGTTCAGGGAATGAGGGAAACTGCAGCCGGAGCAGCAAGGCTGGGTGAAATCATAATAGTCCCATTGACATCAGCCTGTGCTGGGCGGATGCAGACCCAACAGCCTGTCAGGGAGAATGTCTGACACTCACGCTGACGCTCCTCTGTGACCGAGGGACCCTGGCTGACACCAGTTGTGCTGCTTTCTCCTGCAACAGCCAAAATACCAATCAGGACACTTCCTCTGAGCTCTGAGTAGATCCAGGAGAGCTGTAGATCGGATGTTGCATAAGTAAACAGCACTTTAGCACCCCAATTTATACAGGAACGTGTATGGGGTACGATGCTTTTCCTTCCATAGTGCCATCAGTGCTCTCCGCTTCCCACGTGAGAAAATCACATTCGCTGCCCTGGGGACTGAAACACATTGAGGCTGGCTTGAGCCATATGTTGACCCAAATCATCAGGAGATTCTGTGGGTTTTGTGTCCCAGCTTTGTTGCGTTCAGGCCCTCCCTTGTGTTTGTCATGCTTCCAGGGACTGATGTCTGGCGTTCCCACCCTGTCTGCCACCCAGTCCCAGCGAGCTTTTTGCTGGAACAGGAGCCTTTGATTTTTCATTTTGAAATAAGTTGGGGGGGGGGGGGGGTTGAAATTTCTTTCCTGGGTAAGAATAAAAAGGCTGTAGCCAAAACAAAACCTTTTATGTTGGGGGCAAATGAAGTGTTTCCCTTTTTTCATTTTTCCCCTCCCTTTCCTTTTTCCTAATTTGATAATGTGTTAAAACACAAACCGGAGTCAGCCAGAAATGACGTTACAGTGCTATTATCCTCTTTTTCCTTCCTTTCCTTGGCACTGATGCATTGCACTGCCTGCATCCTGACTTGCCCAGAGGACACTTCCAGGGAGCCTCTTCTTCCTCAGGACTCCGACCCCGGCTCCCCAGGTTGTTCCTGTATGTACCAGATGAATGACATCAGCTCCACCAGCCTTTATTTGCGGCTGCAAAAATAGCAAGGTGGTGACTCAAAATGAAAAGTGCTTTCCAAGTGGTTCTGTTGTATTTAGTATATTAACCACCACCCCTCGGAGGAGGTGGCTGAATGTGGAGGAGGAAGAGGTTGTTTTGGAGATTTTGTGCGAAACTTCTTTTGACTGGCAGCATTCAGTGACAGTTCCCAAAAGCACTGCTTTTTACTGGCTCCTGAATTTGCTTATCTTTTGGCAAATCTCCTCCCCAGCCTGCTGCCTCTCTTCCTTGGGATACTGAGACGATGTAAAGAAAGAACACACACCCAGCACAACCCCCCTGTGGCACAGGGACATGGGATGAATGCAGCTCAAGAGTTGGTTCTCAGCAGATGCTCTTGTAGGGGAGCAACGGCTCCTGCAGCTTTCAGTCATTTTTGCCCCGGTGACCATAATTTTGATCATGTGTCCCTGATTATTTTCTGAGCTGCTGCTGACTTTTAAGACCTACTGCATGGCTAACTGATGGAAAATAAAACCTTTATAAGTGCTACCAGCAGCAAGGGTGGGGGAGGACCTTGTTAGAAAGCCTTATATGGCACACTGGCCCATGCTATAACTGTGTATTTCAATTGTGCTCTGCAAACTTTGCCCCTGCAGACTGATGGAAAATGGCTAGATGGAGCATGGATTCATTTTCTAAAGGAAATGAGGATATAAATTCATTTAAGAAATGACATGCCAATTTTTCTTGCTCCGTTTTCATCTCATAATAAACGGTACAGCTGCCAGGAATTTTTGTGAAAATAACACTTGCTTTCTTCTTCTTTTTTTTTTCTTTCTAAATCCTGCTCAAATGTTATAGAAGACCCAGAGACAGATATATCATATTTAAGATCTCAGCAGAGGTAAACCTCACTAAAGAGATGAAGATCTGTCCTTGTCCCCATTGACTGCTGACAATGATAGCGATATAGGCTGCAATGTTACTTCCTCAAAACTTGGAGAAAATATATAACCCATTTACTTAATGGACTGAGCTATAATGTCATCAGTTAAGTGAATCCCATGAATAAAGAACAAGGTGAAGTAATTGCTTCCAAAACATTTCTGGAATGAAGTAAAGCTTCACAGTGACTGGTCTCCTGGGGTCCCATTGATAACCTCTTTTGAGCAAAGTTTGTTCTTCTGTGATGCAGAGAACCTTTTCCAGGTGTTATTGAGGACTTAATTCACTAGCCAGTGTTAAAGGGGGGCGTGGGATCCAACCCCACTGTGTCTGGGGCTGTGGGTTGGTTCAAAACTTCCTCTGTGACCAAATTCTGGGGGAAAACGGTCTGCAGTGCCCCGAGTGGCGTGTGCATACTGTATTCCAGCTGTAGTTGTGGAGGTGCTGGGCACCTGCAGGTCTGATGTGCAGCAGCTACAGACACAGCCAAGGAGGGACACAAAGCTGGGGGGGGTGTGTACCAGCTGAGATGGTTTTAAAACAGATGAAGAAACTCTGCTGGTCCAGTGTTGCAGTCATCACTCCTTGAGTGCTGTGGGAGACCAGCAGGAGCAAGGTCTGCAGCATTTGCAGCTTATCTTACACTTGGCTTTGGCTTTTTTCTTAAGAGGCAAATAAATGGAGAGAAAAGGCTGGTATGACATCCCACAGCAAAAGCAGAGAATGAGGGTTTACCTGTCACCGAGCAGCCTGGCAATCTGTCTGTAGAGAACCTCTCTTTGCTGCAGGATTTCAGGGGTGTTGAGCCCCTGAGGTCCAGGTCTAGGACTTTTTCTGATAATGAAAAGAAACAACTGTTGGAAATGCTGGTTTTGTAGTCCCCAGGATAGAGGAGTTGTTTTCCTGAATGTTTGCAGCATTTGCTGGTAACTTGTGACACAATCAGAAGGCTAAGTTACAAGGGACAGCTGGGGGTCATCTAGTCCGACTGTCTGCTCAGGGCAGGGCTATTCTCAAAATCAGATCAGGTCATATAAAATAATCACGTTAGCCCTTGATTGTAATTTTCAGAGGTTTCTGCCTCTGTAGCCACACAAAGAGCTAATTGGGCATTTGGCACAATGGATTAGGCAGAAATTTCCAGCTCCAGAGCAAAAAGCAAGACAAGAGGCAAGAAACTCTTGAGGTAGGTCAGCTGTGGGCAGGACAGCTCATTTCTTTGTCTGTGGCAGATCCGTTTGGCAAGGTTCCCACCCCTGATTCCCATCTTCCCTCCTGTCTCCAGTGCCTGGCTGCCGAAGGTCGTGGGACCCTCGCGGTTGTGCAGAGTGCGAAACGAAGAGTTTGTGTGACTGTGCTCCGGGGGGTCAGAAACCTTGGGGAGTGGGGGCAGGAATGGGAATGATAATTGTTCACCAACTGTGCTTACAAAGCAAAATTAGCAGCCCTCCCTTCTTCCCAGCTCTCCTTCCTTATCCTTTGCACAATGCCCCTATCTGCCCTTCTCATGTGATTTTTGTATTTCTCTCAGCAATATCATTTGCACAATGTTTTTCTTTTCCCACATACTTATTTTTCTGGCTGCTTCACATTGGCTGAAATGTTTAGTTCTTTCCATCTGACTTAAGAGTTTTCTGGTCTTACAGTTACTCTGGAAAAATTTAAGTGCTTAATTAACATGCAACTACTGGAAGGGAAGGGAAGAAGGAAATGCACAGAAATACAAATCACATCCTTTTTGTTTGACAGAGAGGAGAGCCTTCTGGTACAGAGCACACAAAACCAGGTTTCATCAAGAGCTCTGGATTCTCTCGCCATCCCAGTGCCTTGTGTGATTTCCAGCCAGTGCCTGTTCTCTCTCAGCCTCCTTGCCTTCCTCCTGCCATTGTGTGTTGCTTTTCTTTCTCGTTCCCTTCCTTTCTTATCTGTTGAGGTGGTGAGCAGCTTAGGGCAGGCACCATCCAACCGACACCGTACCTGTGTCAGCTAGCAAAGCACCTGCCCTGCGATCCCTCTGCACTCAGTGGGGAACAGAGACACCTCACAATGATTCAGATCTTAAGTGGGATAAATCACAGCTCTTAAAAAGCCTTTTTCTCTCCATTAGCTGCAGTGGGAACCTAAAACCACTAACCTGGACAAAGAAAAGCTAGTGGGAACCGATGCAGGCTGCAGCATTGCGGTGTTTATCGCAAGCAGCTCAGCTGAAAACTTTAATACCTAACTATAACAAATCATAATGCTAGGAAAAGCTGCTTTTCCTGGGTTTCTTTCACACAAAGAATCTCGTTGCTGAATATCGCTATCAAAGCAAGTAGAGCAGACGCGACTTGAGCTCTTTTATGTAATAGCTGTGAAGGGCTGTAAGCAAATCCAAGCACTGTTCTTCTGGGACTAAATAAAAGAGCGGGGATGTGTGTTAGAGCAACCCTCATGGAAACTTAGAGGAAACTTCAGGGCTGATTGCAGGGCGAGGAAGAATAATGAAGATCCAATGATTAGAGTGGGGAGTTTGCCCTGTCGGGTCGTTCTTTAGTGGAAGCGAATATTCTGTGTAGCTCTGCATGATGAGGCTGCCTCATTAGAGCTGATCAAGGTGGAGGAATTACTCTGAAGGGGAAGGGGACTGCATGGTGTTTAGCTACCTGGCTTCTTCACAAAAAAAACTTGTGGGATTAAGATAGCAAAATGCTGAACACCAACAAGAAGTCTCACTTAAAAAAAAAAAAAAGAAAATAAAGAACCCCTACCCCCAAACCTCTCAATAGGACAAATGGTCTTTTGAAATGTGGTATTTTATCTGAGAACTGCAGTAACAACGGAGCAAGGAGGTCAGCAGGGGGGTTTCTGAAGGCAGTTGCAGCTGTTGGATGTGAGGATGGAAGAACAGGTCTCTCTTAGCTGATCTGGTGGAGTCACCTCTCTCTTTGTCCACCCTCATTGTTTTCCATACATTCCTGCTGCCCTCCCCTCCCTGCCCTATTCCCCCCTTATCTTTGCTACCATTACATCTCTTTCTAGTTGAATTACTTTTGCTAGACACACTTTTTCCTTAAAAATACACATATTCATTAGGATAACCTGTCATTTGCCACTATGACTTTGTGTGTTTTGTTTCCCCTCCTGCTGTGTGTTGGGGTCATTTTTAGCTTTAGCTCTGGAAGATGGGAGGTTTTTGAAATTTTCCTGCTACCCTGTGCTTGTGCAGCGCCCAGCACCGCAGAGCTCTATTCTGCTGCCACAAACTCTACAATGAACCTGCACGTGCTGAGTTGTAGGACTCACCGGCAAGCAAGTGGGTGACAGTCTCTCCAGAAGCTAACGTAGCCGCTGGTTAGGTAAAATAGCAATAGAATCCTAGTAGTTGATTTGCTAAAGCCTGTTCTCATGGACAGATTTCCTGCTACAAAATGATGACTCAGGCACCACCATTTCAGTGGTCCATTCTTCAAAGGATGAATATTTTTCACCCAACAGGGTATTGAATCCATTCCCTAGGATGTGTTAGGTATTTGTGCAAGCACCATGTCGAGGTGTTGTTGTTATGGTAACTCTTCTGTATTAGTCTTGATTCCACATATAGTGCAATTATGAGTGCTGTTGTTTTAAAATAATCCGAGCTGTCTCTGGTCCAGGGAGCCAGCATTGCTCAGTAGGACCTGCACATCCACGCTGAGGCAGAGCTGCTTTACCATATGTTGTTAAAATGAAAAGTTGATGAGGGAAAATAACACATCAGAAATATTTCTGTGGAAAATCAATGGAGAAGTCCACATTTCCCTTGAACTTTTCTCCACGGCTGTAACAGAGACACCTACTTTATTTTTCCTTTTAAATTAATTCAGCCTTGGTTCTCAGGTAATCACGAGTGCAAGTAAGCAAGACTGCAGTGTACTAATTGAAATGATGATATAAGCTGTGATGCTTACACAGCGGTGCTTTAGAGAAGCCCACTTTCACCCAAGTCTGTCAAGGTCCAGAAATTGTACACCCATGCCAGACCTTCCTCGGGATATCCCATAAAAGCTAAGGGAGGGAGCTGGAAAGCGGAGGGGCACATGCAAAGAGATTGTGTCCCCGTGTGGTCACTCCCAGGGTCCTCAGGCGAGGAGGCAGGGACAGCTGTGGGTCCAGGGCAGGGCAGAACCCACAGACCCTGACCACTGTGCACGGAGGGGAGAGGGGATGTGCTTCTTGCCTTCTCCAGCAATAACTGACTCTGCCCCGGGGCGTGTGGTGGAGATCTCAGCAGTTCACCTCGACACAGTAAGGAAGCTGTTAACCTTTATCTCTGCGGTAGAGATGGTCCAAGCCAGCATCCTGACCTGCAGAGCCCAGGCTCAAGCTGTGAGCAGTTTCTTCAGATCAAAGTCTGAATTTCACAGCTCTGAACTCCCTCTTAACTTGCAGCCTCCAGCCTGAAGCCTCTTTGTCCTGGCCAGCGGTCACCTCTGCCACCTTGGCCCTAAGCAGACCCCCCTGCGAGGTTCAGGCCTGCAGTGCGAGGACCTCCTCGTGCCCCCTCCCTTTCAGGTTTAATCTGCTCTTCACTTCTCTGGATGCGAAGCCCCTCAGATCTCGGTGCATATTAAGGACACACAAAACCACCGAGGACTGTGGCTCCAGCATCCACAATTTGCTTCAAGGCTCCAAAACATTCCCTGGATGTTGCCCAGGGGACTATAAATCCACTTCTATCTCTCCAGACTTTGAAGGACAGACATTTTCTCTTAAATAGACCTTCTCTGTTTTCATTCCCTTATTTATCTGGAGCTGACACTTAACACAGTAGAAGCAGCCAGGCACTAAAAACAAAGAAACTCAAGTCCTTGACTACTTTTGAGACTTGCAGCCTGTGTTTAAGATGAAAAAAAAAAAATCTAACAAAGGGAGTGCTTTTACAGATTTGTCTCTTTGGCTTTTCTAAAACATCAAATAGGCAGAGCAAAGATTAGCAGTTTCTGCTACTTCAGGAGATAGTGAAAAAATATTAATAGAATAAAAAAAGAAGCAGAAGATTCAGTACACAAGGTGTTCCTTCGGTTTCTTGGGAAAATGTGCGGGGAGGCTCGAGATTGTTTGTCTGCATTGCAAACCTTTGCACTGAGCTGCTGAAAAATGTTTCATTTCAGTCGATACTTGACCCTCTGTGTGGATAATGTGTCCCCAAAATGAAGGGAGGAAGGGAGGAGGCAAGGAACAAGAAAGGAACTGTCTTTGCTCCTATTATCTTCAAAGGCTCCAACATTTCTGCAGGGTTTCTAGATAAACTGTGAAGGAGAGCTCTCCTGTCCTTCCCAGGGCTCTGGGTGCTGTCGTCCTCCACCTGGTCTGGCACAGGGCTGATTTCAGTTTGAGCCCTTTGCTGAACCCGATCACCCCGCTGGGCTGGCCTCAGCAGAGAGTATTACCCCTTCCCAAGACTGGAATCAAGCATTTCGCTCCAAATACTGAATGAGGCAGAAACCAGTAGTAGGGGAGGACGGTAAGTCAGCCAGGCATCCGAAAGCGCTCAGAGCTGCCTGGGATAAATGCGATCTCTTACTACGGCAATTTCCCCTCCTTGGGCAGCTTTAGGTGGAAGTGCCGTGTTTGCTTTTGCCGCTCGCACAGCGATGGTGGCTGTAGGTGTGAGCACGCCAGGTCCTGAGAGGATGCAGAGAGCAGTCGTGCTGCCGTCAGGTTGAGCAGTGGGATCAGAAGTGAGGAAAGCAGTGACCAGAGAGGGAGGCAGCAGCAAGGACATAATCTGTCCCAAAAAGCAGCTTGAAAAAAGTCCGGAAAGCAGTTTGAGTGTTGGTTTGGCAAGCAGTGTGCTAGTCATCCTAGCAAGCCTTGCCATTCCCGTCGAACACCAGCGAGGGCTTCACGGTCTCAGTAAACCCACTGAGTCACTCGGATGAGGACTTGGAGGAGTTTGTATTTCAGGCAGCCAGGTTTGAAGCTGTTGGCCCTGGCCTTGAAGATGAAAATGAAGCTGGTCCTGAACGCAGAGGGGGGTTCTCACGTGGGTTTTTCTGTCGCCACCATGTGAGACTGGCGCGTGCATGCAACAGGCACCGAGCCACAGCCACCAAACACATCCAGACTGCCAGCTGGACTTCAACCAGACATCCAAAGGTGAAATCTTATCTCCATGCCTGAGAGAAAACAGGAGGAGATGCAGATGGTCCCAATAAACCATTGCAGGAAACAAAGTACACTTGATAAGGAGCAAAGGAAAAGGAGGACGAGAATTCCTAATGTCAGTGATTCTGTTAAAGACTTTGACCATGCCTTATGGGAAACTGCAAAGTTAAAATATAAATAAACTGACTTTAAAACCTCAATATTGCAACAGTAGCGGCTGAGTTGAATTTAAATTACCTTCTGTAATTCTTGGAATGTCTAATGCTCTAAGAAAGTGTGATGTTTTTCTTACCTCTTACATAACTTTTTTTTGGTCAAATTTCTGAAGCAGTGTATTGATTTTATTTTTTTAAGGCGGAGATTATCAAACCTGTTATCAGCTGCTTGCAAATAAGATGCAAGGGCTAGGCATTAGGAAGGGAACTAACAACTCAAAGAGCAGGGAATTCTTCTCAAAGTCTAGTCCAAGGATTGTAACCCTTTTCTGAAAAGTCCTGAGTATTGAAGACAGATATGGATAAAAGCATCATATCAGTGGCTGTCATTTTATTTATCTGCTGAGTGCAGTGCAGAGAGGGAATAATTTCCCAGCTCTAAATTACTGTAGGTCTTGTCCACAAATAGGACCTAAGTGCTGCAGACTACGTTGTGCATTTGCTCTTTGCATTCTGAAAGACCCATTGGCTTGAGAAAAAGGCAGTTGTGTATCTGCTCATAAACAGTGAAAACCAGACAGCTGCACACAGAAGATCTAATTTGAAGGTTTAGTTTTGTCTTCACCATCTGAATAGGAATGAGTATTGCATCAGCTAGAGCACAGCCTAGCCTCCTCAATGGCTCAGCATTTTGGGATAAGTCCATGCAAACCTGCAATGTTCTGTCTTATTGATTAGAATTAATTTAATAATAATGTTATGCCTCTACTGAACACAAAATTATTCTTTAAGCCCTGGTGGGGCTTTTTTGTCCTTCTCATATGGTATATGAGACAAGTAAATCTATGGGACACTCTTAGACTGACTGCTGATTCATTTCTGATTCATAAAAATAAACAGATAGCAAGACATATGTCTGAGCCAAACAGCATTTACTCTGTGGGAACATGTAAATGTAATAACACTCTTTAACAGGGTTAAACAATATTAGCCCTCTGATTTGTCATTATTAGTGTCACTAATTCTAGTTTCATGAACATCACTGAAAATATATGGCACACAAAAACAACTACCATAATGTGAGCACATCCATCTGTCTTTCCAGAAGAAAAACAGGCTTGGCAGGGACTGCAGTTCTGCAAGGATTTGAAACAACAACTTTTTATTCATTAAAATGTGGTTATGGTCTGAAAATGGACTTGGGGGAAAGGAGGGAGGGGAAAAAATGATCTCTCATTACAGACAGCAGTTAGCCATTGCAGTTTGTCTTCCACTGGCAATCTGCACTGGCAGATACAAGAGTTCATTGCTGCCTCCATTGAAGCCAACGGAAAAATTCCCCATTGAATTCGGTGGGAGAAAGACCAGACCCCAAATCTGGACTGCTGTCAAAAGTGGGGAGCCAGTGTCGTTCTAAACAGAGCAAATTTGGTTTCTTTTCTGCCCCATGTGTCTTCAGCAAATTGCCAGCTAAGTGTTGAATCCAGACTCTTTATAGCTCTTGAGGAGAGCGGCTGGTCGGGCTTTGCCAAGCTTGTGGAGTTTGAGGCTTTGTGAACCTCGTGAAATATTTACTAGCTTTGCAGAACATGATTGACTTCTGCAAGCCAGTTCTGCTCTGACTTCAGGCCAGGGCTCACCTCTTTACCAGGACCTTGCCGTTTTGTCAGGGTGTCCAGGTGCACGTGCCATGAAGGCAGTGGTCGGAATGTGGCGCTTGCACAGGGATGCGCTTTCCCAAAGCCACAACCTGGACTTTTTCTCTTCTTCAACGCGTCCCTGCCTTGCTCTCCCTCCCTCCTTGCCTGCTGCGCAGATTGTTTGAAACATGCCCACGAGTCTCACTTTGCACAAAGCCTGGCGCGGTGGGGCGTCCCTTGGAGCTGCGAGGGGCTAATACCAATAAATAACAGTACCCCGAGCGGAAGAAATGCCTCCGCTGCAAATGAAGGGCCAAGCTGTGCTGAAGCACTGAGCTGGAAAGACTCTGAGCCGTCTTCTGCCCCTGCACACGCCAAATAGGCCAGTGATCGCTGCAGCCTGCGTGGGGTACGGGGGTACCCTCTGGGGCCAGCGTTACCTCCAGATGGGGACTGTACCCCAATGGCAGGGAGCTCCGCTCTGTCCCTAACCCCACCAGCAAGAGGACAGGGGCTGCTCGGGCTGGGGGTGGACGATGGACACACACACCAGCAGGAGCTGAGCATAAAGCAGCAGGAGATGGGGACAGAAGAGGGTTTCAGAGGTACGTGGTCTCTGCCTCACTGACCTGTTCTGAAAGCCACAGTGGAGAGAAGGCTCCAGAGCTGCTGTACGCAGTCTGGTCCAGGATTTCCCTACTCCTGTGTGTAGCTGGAAAGATGTTTTCATAACACCTAACCTCAGCTGGCTTTGCTGTAAATAAGGTGATTTCTTAAGGAACAGGAAGAGCAGCTGATCAATGTTTTTATAACAAAATTCTGCATATTGGGAGAGTTTTATCATATCTTTCCTCATTCTTTTCTTTTCTAGACTAAACAAGCCCTATTCCTACAACCTTTCCTGCAGGTCATGTTTCCCAGATCTGTTATCATTCCCGTTTGCTCTTTTCTGGCCTCTCGCCAATTCATCTGTGTCTTTCTCAAATTATGGTGCCCAAAGCTAGACACCTCGCTCGTATTTTGCTGCTTTGGGTATAGGAGGACAGCGAGGCAAACAGAATTAGCACGAGATGAGGAGCTGATTTTTAATCCCCTCCATTATCCCTGAGCTGGATAGCACTGCTGTAGGGTTTTAGGGAAAAAAAAAATGAAAAGAGCCAAAGTGGGAGCTCACTGAAGCCCTGAACATCAAATTACATCAATTTCTAGTTATGACCAACTCTTGAGTTATGCCAAGTCCTAATTAACCCTGAGGTGATTGCTTTGCTCAGATAAATATTCACCTGTACATTCACCTCCGATGGGGTTTCGGGGACAGTGTGAAAAGTTTGCCTTGCTTCAGCTCACCTCCTGCCAGCCCCTCTGCCCCTCGGCTGCGTTCCTGCAGTCCCACTGCTGAGCGGATCACGACAGATATCGCTGTGCCGACTGTGGGAACAGGGGGAGGACACTGTTGTCATGTCCATGTTCTATCTGTCATCTACTGGTAGCTATTTATACTGCGCTTATCGCCGTGGTGGGGATGAGCGCGGGGTGATGGTAACGCATTAGAGAGCCTTTGAAGCAGAGCGCCGAAAAAAGAAAGATACTGTTGGGTTTTTAATGTGCTAGACTGAGCCTGGGAGGGAATAGCTACCTGTCACAGCACGGGGACCGCTCCGCAGGAACGGCGTCTCCACGGCCTTCCCGTGGCGTTCAAAATCCCTGAAAAATCACAGTCTGCATCGGAAAAAAATGCAAATCCCTTCAGGACTGAGCTCCAGGGCTTTAATAGCAGCATGTTTTATTCAGCCTGTTTCCCCTCTGCTGTATGTTGTCCTTTATGTGCTTTCAATATTTAAAGCCTATTTTTCATGACAGTGTTTCTTCTGGCACTTCCACCCAAAATTTCTCTTTTTCCATGCCTCTTCAATCCATAAAAGGTGTGGTTTTGTGCACTGTCCTCCTACAGTTGTGAAACTCTGGGTGTCCATGAAGATGAAAAGAGTGACAGAAAATTAAATTAGTTTTATTATCTATAGTAGCAGTGCTGTGTCTGTTTGGGCTGTGCAGCACAGAGGGCAGGACATGGCAGCACCTGGATTATTAATTTTGATTTTTTCTTAATTCTGTTTTTCCTCTCAATTGATTTGTAAGGAACCATCGTTGCCTTTTATTGTTACAAACTAAGCTTTGCAGGAGGTTTCAAATGAAACCATTTCATTTTTTAATCCTTAAAAAAGCATTCCCCGAACACTGCATTCGGTGCCACTGGTGATGGGAAATCAAGGACCATTTTTAAATAGATTCATTTCTCCAGACCGTCCTGCCGCTGACAAATCCAGTTAATGACACTACAGTTTGAGAGACCACAGAGAAATGTTATATCTACTCGTTCACCTGCAGAATAACTTAACACTGCATGTCAGCATTTAAAGTGGATTGTCTGTAATTAAGCGGCTATAAAACGTAAGTATAGTGGTCACAGACAATAAAACCCAAGGAAGGATCGTTGTCTGAGCACAGGCAGTCACACATGGCAGTACCAGCCTGTCACTGGAGACACACACAGAAAAGGAATAACACGTATGTGTGTATGGGAATGTACGCACACACAAGCACACACACACTGTAGGGTAGGTCCATATTAGTTATATGTCGCCTCCAGGAAAAATGGAACTTGGGTTTTGGGGGAATTTAAAGGAATTATTTTTAACTGAAGATGATTACATCTACATCTGTGATCCCACAAGACGCTGGGGTTTCTCTGTGTTTTCCCTGGAGACTATGGAGGAAAATGGAGAAAGCAGAGATGCAGAGACAGAGGCAGCCTCTTGTATGGCACGAGAGAGGACAGCCAACGCTCTCTGTTCATAGGATCCCAAAGTTCCTTCATAAAGACAGATAGGGTATTGCTCTGCCAGTGCAGAGGACATCCTTGGAGGGCTCTGGAGTCTTTGGGTTCACTCTGGATGCTGTTGCTGGCAGGTTGCAGCCCCACAGGGTTGTTCTGCCACAAGAACAGGGCTGCTCGTTCCCTCTGAAACAGGGTATCGAGGGTGGGGCGTCCCAAATGGCCGGGGTGTCAGGACTCTTGGCTGTATGGCCAACGGCACAGCCCCACCGGAGTGCTCTGATCTCTGAGTCCTCTCCTGGCCATGCAGGGGTGGTGACTGGGCACTCTGGGGGCTGCAGAAGCAAAGTGCCGAATCGGTTGCGTTGGTATCGCGTGGTATCGCTGAAGGCTCCCAGCCATGCCCCGGGCGAGTGTGCCCAAAGCACTTACCCCTGCTTCAGACGAGTCTGGCTGCAGCTTATCTGCAGCACTCGCGTCTGTCAGCTGCGTGTTTAATGGCATTGCTCTCTGGAAAGATGAAATATATGGTTGGGCAATAAAAGAAAAGCTGGAAAGAAAGATTTATAATTTTCCCCTTAAGCCTGTCATTCATGTCATTAATATAGATGTGATTTAGGAGGGCAACAACTTTTTCTTCTTTTTTCTTCTTTCTTTTTTTACTAAAAGCTTTGTGTATGTACCCACAGTCTGACAACCAAATGGGTCTGCCTTTCTTTTTTCCTCTCCAATATGTGGATTGCTTCTAATTCTGTCAGTCAAATGGAGCAGCAGTTTCGGGAGGGGAGTGATTAAGGCTCCCTCAGAATAAAGGGCTGCATGCTGCGCCGCTGCTATTCATCAGAGCTGGAGATGGAAGAGCGATTCCGGGCTCCTGAATAACGGGATTTTTTCAAACATACAAAACACACCTTAGAAATACTGTATCAACAAAGCTCTGAATCTCCCAAGTGCTCTGCTTATTTTCTGTTTATTTCTTCAGGCTTTATTTTCACTTTTCATCATGTGCTCCAGGACCCCCCTCGCTCCAGGCGCTCTCTTGGTGCCTGGCTGTGGGCTCACTCCGCAAAGCACTTGGCAGTTCCTTCATTTCAGTCTGGGCTTAACTCAGTAAAATCAAATGCATTTAAGCTTGTCCTTAAAGTAAAGCCTTTAATTATATAATTTGTCAAAAGAAACTACCTGATTAGAACTGAACACATGGTTTTGGTCATTTGGGGGGCACAAAATGCAGAGTGTGATACTGCAGTGTTTCCCAAACCAGTGTCTGTTTACCAAAATATTTGTGTAAGGGAAAAAAAAACCCAAAAAACAACAAAACAAAAAAGTTGAATGTTTTTGAAGGTGTTTCTAAGCAAGACATTTCCATTTTTTGCAAACTGCAGTTTCTTCCGGCATTATTTCAAAATGTTTAAACCCCACTTAAAATGTAAAAAAAGAGCCTTTTATTTATAGTCAAACAATATCTTTTATTTGACTTCAGATATTTTCTCTTTCCTTTTGATTCCTCAAGATTTTTGACAAACATTCGAGTTCCTCTGAAACAGAAATTCTGAGTTGTTTTAAGACTAATATTTATCAGCATTTTTTAATATTTATTGTCAACTAGCCGATGAGACCCTGTTTCTTTAGTTAAACTATTCCCCTAAAAAACAATATAAAATCTCCGGTGGACATCCTAAAGCAGGAGCAGTGTGTGTGCATCTTTCCCGCAGCCCCGGGGGTGCCCAGCCCAGGTGTGCTTCTCTCCAACTGCTGGCAGCTCTTGGAGGAGCTGCAAGATGAGCTGGAGCGTGCAGTGTGTGAACCCAGGGCTGCAGCTCTCCCCACAGCCAAGGAGATGTTTCAGTTTTCGTTTCAGGCTGGGAACCCTGCAGCTTCCCAGCTCCACCTCCAGCAAGCATTTTCCAAAGAAACGGGAGCAGAGGGGAGCTAGTTCTGGAAGAAAAAAAAAAAAAAAAAAGAGTTGACTCTTTAAATTAGAATTAAAGTGGGAACATGGACTGATTTTTTTTTTTTTTCGTCTGCAATTCAGTTAAAATATAAGCCCCTTCTCCGTGCCATCAGATACACTATTGTGATTCAGGGAAACAAGGAGGAACCTGTCCCGGCCAGGGCTGTGAATGGGCTGGGGGCAGAGGAGCTGTAGTGGCGTGTTCTGCAGATGGGAAACCAAATGGCTGTGACTTACCAGGGGAGTCAGGGAGTCTGCTGCAGGGCTGGTAACTGATCCGCAGTCCCCCAAATACCCATCCAGCACCACTGTCATAATAGTATCTTCTTCGCGCAGTTAAGATAAAAAATATAGATGGCTGGAAATTGTACTCCTACATACCAAGTGTATCGAATGGATGGTGGAGGTCCTCAGGGAGTGAGCATTTGTTGAAATGCAAGATATTACTTCCTGATTCCCCACTATGTTTTACGGTGTGGCAAATTTATTATGGAGATAATATTCAATGCCCACACTTAACTGAATTTAAATCCAGGAGAACATATCCAGGTCAGGTTTTTTTCTCATCACTTTTAATGGCTGCAAACATCCTGCACATGTGAGTGACTGTAACAGCATGTCTGCTGTGTTTGCTGAGGTACAATGGAGTGAACGCTTCGGTACAACATGGTAAATGTTTCATGAAAAGAGTATCAAATGGACTGTCTAAAACCCTCAGAGACTGTCTGCTCTGCACTCAAATGCAGGACATTATTTCATGATTCCCTGTGATCCCTTTGGCATTGTAATTCTAAACTGTGCAAAGAGAAGTGGATGAAGGTGGATTACAAATTCTAGTCCATACAAAGAACCTGTAATTATTTGTTAAACTGTTGTGTTTAGTCTCCCGTTCTGCTCTTTCCAGACTGGGCTATGCCGCAGTTCCCAGTTTGACTCCTTGACTGTATTACTGGTTTATAAGAACTGCGTGTACCTCCTCCTATTTTCTCACAGGCCTGGAGATAAGATTTCTCCTTCAGATCCCAGGCGATAGCCTGAGCGCGTCTGCAGGCGGAGGATAACTGTCTGTGATACAAGCTCCAGTCCCACGCTGTGCTGTGGGACACTTTTTGGCCTGACAGCAGACGTTTCTGTATCAGCATTTTACATGTTTCCAGACATCTCATACTTTTTATTCTTTTGCTCGTTTCCCCTTAGACATGATAAGGTTTGTTTTGCTTCAAGATAGAATTTCCCCTAAATTGCAGGAAAGTATCTGTTTCCCTGTCCATCCTTCGTCAGACAAAGCATCCCCTCCTTCATCTGGAGATGCGTGTGTGTGTGTCTATACCTATATATATGTGTCTATCTATATGTATATTCTTTCTTACCCTGTTCCACTGCGATTTAAAATAGCAACACTCTGCCAGTCTCTCCTCTCCCACCAGAGACAGGTAGGGTTATTTTGGAAGGTGCGAGGGTTGTTTGTTTTAATTTTTCTTTAAGTCACCGAAATGGTGTTAAATATAATTTTCATGAAATGCTCCAAACCCACGGCATTTGCCTGGGTGTATTGTTTTTCAGGCTCTCTCCCACCTCTAATCAGCTCTGATTCGGCACAGTTGGCAGTCTGTGCTCGGTAGCAGACTGTCTGAATCACAACTCAGCCCTAGAAAGGATGGTCTTTCTAGGTCAGGGCTAAATATACTGACTATGGGGGTGAGGATGGAAAAGTTCCCATTCCAGCTGCTATCCTGCACTGAGTCTGCGGGGATAGAACTCCCCACCTTTCTGACACAGCGGGAAGGTTCATTCACTGCAAGGGGATCTGCCAGGGGAAGAGGGGAAGCCCTACAGTGATGCTGCCCCGGCAGCAGGAGGTCCCCTGGGGACATGGTGTTCATCAGTGGGTCAGAGCAGCCTCTGGGCTGGATGGAGAAAAGGGGCATCAGAGTAGCCACTGGTCACCTCAGCATGAACCAGGCTTGCATCTAATCTTAATATTGCTGTTCCTAGGACTTGCAAATGTGCTGGTAGGATCAGGAGGTCTGGGTTTCTCTCTTTTCTCTGTCCAGCTGGGCAGGGTGCACTGCAAATGCTCTGGCCTGCAGGATGCTGCTTGTTCTCCATCGCTGCCCATCCTCAGGCAGTGTGGGATAGCTACCAGGGCTTTTCCTGATCTTAGGGATACTTCCAGGATGGATGGCTGGCAAGGAAAGCAAGCTCAAGCAACCTTGCTGATATGGCTGTGCTGTGAAGGGCGGGGTAGGGATGAGGATGTCCCAGCGAGGTCATGAAGCAGCAAGGCTGGCAGTGTGCGGAGAGCAAAGCGCTTTCTCCAGGGCTGATGTCTGCATGCTGCCTCCTGAAGCACGTCAGCTATGGAAAGAGAACACTCACAGGATCTCCCTCCCAGCCTGGTCCATCTATTCCTCCAGCCCATGGCTGAGACTTGGCAATCTGGCTGGAAAAATAAGAGCACAAATCCATGTGCTGTTTGAAGTCAGTAATGAAACTAACTCCCTTTTCCAGGAGTGGGAATACATTTCCATTGGCCCTTTCCTATTAATGCTGTAATACCATCTTTCATTTTTATGTAACGCACTCGCCTTCTGCAAGAGTTTTCTTTCCTTTTAGAAGATGAAGCTTCAAGATTGCTACAGTTGCTAGAGGCAACTATTCTGCAAAATCTTTTTATAAAATGTATTTATCTAATTAAAAATCTTTTAACGGCACCATGCCTGTAGGATCAAATATCTCATTTACACTGTGCAGGGCTGGGGCAAGTGTTTATCTGTAGAACCACAGATAAACAGGGACTGGATGGGCATAAAATGGCTGCTCCCGCTTGGCTAATCCTAATGCACCTTTTCCAATAAAAACGTGAGATCTAAGATCTCTCTGGTTTATTATTGGAAGGAAAGTAATGGGGAGGGGGGAGGAGTAAGCTTATAATGGAGTCAATTCAATGTAGTTGGCAACAAGAGCAGAACAGCCTTACATCAGTGACATTTTCCAGTGAAACAAACCTGTTGTACAGAGAACAATTTTTAATTAACTCTGTATCTCATGTGTCAAGGAACGTGAGCAAACTCCTTTATGACTTTACTTTTGGCTGCAAAGTGTATCCCAGTTTTTATTCTCCAAGAATAGATTCATGAGGTGAGTGGCAGGGAAGAGAGGGTTTCTAAATATGCGTGTGAAACTCAGTGCAAAGCGACTTTGCAAGCACTTCATTGATTTTTTAATCTGCTTCTTTTACGTGATGTAGAGCACGGCGTATTAAGCATTAAATGGTACTTGAAGAATCTTTAAGAAGACAAGGCTTGGTTGAAGTTAGTGTGGAGTTTGGAGAAACCAAACACTCGGTGCTCAGCCTTCACAAGAAAGAGGCCAGGTGGCCAGCGTGGCCCCGTCCACGTGGCAGCACCGCCGACCTGCTGCAGTGTCCCTCGTGCCCAGGGGCTGCTGGTGGCCCAGGGACCTCCTTCTGCTCCCCTGTCCCCACGGCGATGGCAGGGCAGCAGGCAGTGTGCTGCAGAGCCCGCTCCCAACTCCCCTGTAACGAAGGGTGAGAAGTGTTTTCCTTTTGGTGGCGGTTACCCTGAGGAGAGAATTGGTTTCAGGTATTACGTTAGTGTGAGTGACTTCTCATGTCTGAAAGTTCAGGGGTGAAATCAGAAGAAACTGGGCTGGCTGTGCCACGGCAAGGTGTCTGCTGCAGCACAGGCACCAGGCTGAAGCACAGGATAATGGCTGGAGATGTTTCTCCAGGAACCGAAGCTACCAAATCACAAAATTCAACACTTTTCTCTGTATTTTTTTAACCTATCCTAGCAAAATAACTTCTGCTCTTAATTAACTTACCCAATCCACACCAGAAACCAGTCACTGCTAGCTATCAGCGTGTGGTTTGGCTGCATCTCTCCATGTCGCTGAAGATGCTCACAGAGCTTTGCAACGAGAACAAGGCAGACGCGTGCACTGGCTACAGTCCGAACTAGTGTGCCGACAAAAAACATAGAGAATGAGTTTAGGAAGGCACATCTCTCTGGCTTTGCACATCTTTTGACATTCCAGGAATGTTGTTCAAAATATAGATTGCACTTATGGCCACAAAAGGAGGTTGATGATTTCCAGTCAAGCTGAAAAAATGAGTATTTCATGGGGAGTTGAAAAGGAGTTAAAAAGAACTATCTGTAAACCAATTGGTTTAACTGATGGTCCTGAGACTCACCAGAGCTCAGGTATTTGTCTCAGTGGGGTTCCCTGCTTGGCCCGTACCCCCCCACTGCTACTCCCACTAATGCGTATAGATTAGAGCTGTGTTGCAGACGTAGTAATGGGATGTTGAACAGCACAGATAGTAGGGGAGCTGAATTTGTATGCTTTAGCACAAATTAGATTGCATTTCTAAAATCCTAATAAGCATAAAGATGGATCCAGAGGGATTGTTACAAACCAAACCAGAATAATAAACTCATCCAGAATATACCTAATGGACAAAAGGAGAGACAGTTCTCAAATAATGGGCACATCAAATGAACCAAAGAGCATCTCAGTAAGAAGAAATATGATCCTGTTCTCGGATGCTGGAGCCTGCAGTGGGACATGGAGGAACTTTGCAAATAGTAGCTGTGTTGGAGAGAGATGCCGATGAGTGGGTAGCAGACTCTCTCTCTTAAATACAAGAGTCAAGGAAGTACTTTATGTATGGATGAACGATTGCTTTTATGAGGCCGAGTCCTTCATTGAAGCTAATGGAAAATTTGTCATTGACTTCAATGGGATCGGCACTAGCCCCATAACAAGAAAATAATAATGGTCTTGTCTGTGATATAAAGCCAAAAAAAGAAAAAAAAAACTTTTTTTAAAAAAAGAGACAGCATTCACAGCAGCCAAGAGCCTTCTGCATGGATCTAGGAACACTGCACTTGGTGAATCATTTCTCTGTTAGATGGAGCATTTGTTCTGTTCCTGATTTATCTCCAAGCAAATTTAGACTACTCAAAATCAATTTGCTCGTTATAATTTTTTCAATGCCTATGGGCAAACTCTTGGCTTCTGCTGTTTCCTATTGTTATTCCTGCTGAGCAATTGGTTGCCTCTCTCACATGGGTCTGCTCCTGCTCCGCTGCCTGCGTGATGCAATGTTATAAATAGAGGGCTGGTAAAAATCCCAGCCATCCGCATTTCGCAGGGATGGGCTGGCATGGCTCAGAGGTGCTCTGTTACACTGCCTGTTACATGGTTAGCCCCAGCATTCAGAGATTCTTTTTTAGAGTCATTTCAAAGTTCTTCAGATGACCTGGGTGCACACGTTATCAGGTAATAAAGGAAAGCAAAGCACGTAAGGCAGCAGCTAGGGAGACCGGAAAAGGGCTTCCTGGGAGATCCGTTGAGTCAGGAACCTGCAAATCTTCATTAATGAAAATTATTTTGCTGATACAGGTTTTTCACAATAATTTGATTGGGTTGGATTGGTATTTAGGAGGAAGAGACCTACAGAACATTACTGGAAGTTATGCTGGGGAGCTTGCTGAGCCTTAAGGCAACACCAGCCCAGCGTCAGTACATTTTCAGACACTGCTACAGCTCCTCTAGCTGTTTTCTGGGTGGCATACAAGCACCACCCTGGAGGGGATTTTAAAGATCTCTGGTCTTTTCTGTCAAAGCTGCTGCTTACCCAAGATCCATCTGAATTTTATTTAGGTATTTGTCTTTGGCCTCCCTGTTTGCCATTTTAATTACATTTGGCTATTCTGCATCCTGTCCGACCCAGTTTGGTGCTTCACTGTGTGCTCTTCCAACACTCAGAATTCATTACCTGCAGAGGCACTGCTGAATGAGCCTTTATCCTTTATCCCTTGCAGTTCCTCTGAAATTCTGGGGGTTTACAGCCCTGCCTATCCCAAAAGACCTTTTCACAGGAGATGTTCCCATTGTACAAGTGAGAGCCCGTCTGTAGCTCACACAAGTGCCATACAGGTTTGTCTCACGTCAGACTAAGCAGTGGGGTTTTGCAGTGAGCAGCGTGCCTCTAACGGGATCCTTTGTTCTTGCAGTACCTTACACCAAAGACATTTTTTGGAAATGCTAAAAAATTTGCATGATATTAAAATGCATGTTCCATTGGGCTTTCCAGTTAATTCTTTCTTTCCTTTTTTTTTTTCTTAACAAATAGGGCTCAGTTTTACCATTGTTCAATTTTTTTCTTTTATTTAAGCAAAATTTTCAGCCATTCAGTGCCTCTGTTGAGATTTTTTCCTTCATTACTTTATGGCAGATGAAAGTTAAGAGGTCCAATTACTAACATTTTATGATAGCACAGAATATTATTAAAGCACTTAAGAGGTTATTAACACCTCTTATGTACCTCATTATTTAAAAGCCTGCCATATTTAATCATTTTAGCACCATTAAATTGGCATTAACAACAACCCTATGACTTACTTACACTCAGAAATGTCACCATTTGACAACACTAATGCAATAAAACATCTCACAGAAACCTGGAGGCACCAGGTGAACTATAATACTTCACAAAAGTTGGGTCTTTTTGTGGCTTTCAACCACAGAGAGCTGCGAGGAGTGCCACAGGGGTTCCCCCCTCGCCCTGCAGGCAGCGGATGCTGCCGGAGAACCGGGATGGAGCCGGTGCAATGCGTTCGGCAGCAGAGCTGGGTCTGGTACGGGGCCATCCGCAGCGGTGGGGGACACAAGGCACTGCCTGGGGTCTCCTTGTGCCGAGAAGCAGGAGCTGATCCTAATTCAGTCCTCGCTGGTGTCTGAGCGCAGCCGACAGTCACAGGTCTTGCCGGTTCAGTGGGAGTCTTGGGAACCCCTTTGTCTCCCAGTGGGTGCTGGGGCACCTTCGCTGTCTCCCAGTGTCCATGCCAAGTCATGAGCTCAGGCTTTGAGGGCCCTGATTTGGTGACTGTCACACTCCACCTGTGCCTGATGGTGGGTGAGTGACTTCTGACAGATAAGCAAGGGAACAGTAGAAAAGCCCTTCATTCCCTGTCCTGCTGGGTCCCCTTGTTTATAGGAGCAGTTACACCTGTACTACTCCCTCTTGTAAAGTTATAAAATTATTTCTCCCCTGACCCTCCTCTTTGGTCCCTTTCCTTTCTTTTTTCCTCGCTGCCTGTGCTGCGGAGGGCTGAGGCTGCCTACAATCTGGTGGTTAGCAATTACACACTCAATATCAGCCTCTACCCGCTGATTATCAAGGACAAAAAACAACAGCCGTGGAGTGGCTAAGTGGAACATCATGTTAATCAAGGCAGAAATATTATTTTTACAGCCTCCTGATTATTTCTAACAACCTGCTAAAAGCCAGTGGGACTGGGTGGGTCGGAAAAGCTCTGGCGACATTGGGAGTGTTCCAGCCCCTGCTTTTCAGCTCTGAGCTGAAGCTCCAGGAGCAAGATTCAATTCATATGGGACTTTTCCCCAGCCAAGCATGGGATGAATTGCATTTTCTCTTTCAGGCTTACAAACAAAGCCCTTTCCCATAATCATTATTTTCGTAGATGAGTGTTACTAATATATTTCAGCATTTTAAAGCACATCCTTAAATTTACTCTGGCAACTGCTATACAGCTGAACACAGAATCAGGCAAAAAATCTATTCTGTTACTGATCTGCTGAGACTTCAGTAGCATTCCCTTTCTTTGTGATTGTCTAACAGGAAAAAAAAAAAAAAAAGTGGAAAAGGTCTCAAAAGTCTCAAGTTTGGAGCCATAAAAGGCCTCCTGAGTTGTTTTTCAGATGCTGGCACTCAGACAAGTGACTGTGTCAAAAACCCCAACAGGTCTCTGTACAAAACCTATCAGTCCCATCTGCTGGAATGATGCCACCGCCACTATCAGGATATTAGTTCAGCCATTTGGGGAGAGTAAGTGTCAGTGTTTGTAACTCAGAGGGGTCAGGGCATTCTGCTGTTAATGAGACTACCTGTCTGCAGCCAAATCCCCCCGTGTGAGTGATCTGCGAGAATTTCCCTATTCCCATTGCCCTTGGAGGGATGGATTAATATTCCAGCCCAGCCACGCTCGGGTTTGTTTTGCTGTTTGTATTACATCTATATCTGCGGCAGTTAAATGCTGGTAGGTCTTCAGGTCTGTTAAACCAATTATGGGAACCTTTAAACATCATTTGCTGGGCTTTATCCTCCACTGCCAGCACGCAGATCGCTCAGGTGTGAGCGCAGAGAAGTGAATAAGGCTCCCTGCCAACCCCCTCTGCAGCAGAGCCAACTCCCTCGTTATCTGGGAAGGCAGGGGGGTTAATTAGCATGTATTAGTGGAGGGTTTAACTGCACTGCCCTGGCCCTCAGGATAGAGCTGTGACTTGTTTTCTCCTTTAGGTCTACTTCCTTTCTCTCCAGGTGCTTTCAATCTCTCTGGAGTTCTCTTCTTCTCCTTCCTGCAGCTCCCCCAACTTTTTAAAGGCTTTTTTGGGTGCTGTACCCCCCCTCCCTAGAAGACTCCTGATAATAAACGGGCTGAAGCAGAAGGGGGGTATAAGAAACTTTATTTTTCAGAACAGCTTAGAAGTGAGTGCAGATTCTGCTGGGTTTAGAGCTATTAATTAATTTGGCCCTTTTGAGAAATGCCCCTCTGCTTCCCTTTGCACAGCCAAGGCGTTTCCTGAGCCTCCCACAGCGCTGGCTTTGCTGTCACCTTCTTCCCCGCTGCTTGCTGTGCCGTGCTGATGGAGCTGGGATGAGTCCCTGGGACCTGGGCCATGGGGTGCATCCCCCTTGCTGTCTGCAGGACCCTGGGGGAAGGAAGGCTGCGGTTGCCGGTATGTCTGATGTCTCCCTGCCACGGTTGCCCTCTCTGTGCGCTTGTGCCAGCCAAGGTGGATGGAGAGAGGAATGTCTCCGTGGGGACAGCAGCAGCTCTTGCTGGCAGCGTGGTTGTGGAACTTCTGCAGCAGCAAAGTGAGTGATCGGTGTGTGAGGGGAGGGAGAACAGCCGTGAAGAGCTGCTATATGTTTATATTCTATATATTGTGCTATATAATACTAGTCTTAAAATGACAAAGCCCAGATCCTGCTTATGTGAGCCAGTTTTATCTGTTAAATCAATACAGTTGCAGCAACATGTAACCGAATTGCATGTGATGCTGGGGAATAGCTCCCATGTGGACTTTCCCACTAAGTCTTTGCTGCCAGAAGAGGTGTGACTTTTATTTTTCACTTTATGGGCAGATGGCTAATATATGCTAACTATTTTTCTGTAAAATCCAGTGAAGATGAGACTGAAGCCCTAAATGCAGTGTTGCTAGGTGAGGCCACTTACATTGCACAAGTGAAATGGTTCAGTCCCTGGGGTTACTTCAGACTCGCTCTTTACCTGATGAGCTAACTTAAAAACCTGTCTCAGCACTTGTAGTGCTTGTGTAAATGCCCTTACTGGGCTATTCATCCCAGGCTGAGTAGCCGAGCCAACAGAAGGTTCTAGTTTAGCCTGTCCTTCCTCGGTCGAGGGGACGGTCTCCTCAGCAAGCGGAGCTAGGCAATTTGGCTGCGTTCTGCAGAGCATCAGCCCAGGCTGGTGCAGACCCAGGGTCATTCATCATCTGAGTGTGTGATGGATGAGGCGATATGAACCGGTGGCTTTGGTCCACTACTGTTGGAACCAACCAATCTCCTTATTGGCAGCTTCAGCAGAAAGTCTGGGAAAGACTCTGTGCCCTGTGGCACCTTTCCCTCCTTGGAGGAAGCCGCTGTCCTTCAGCAGGGACTGTGAGCAATCAGCACAGTGACCCTTGAGATATTGCTGCCTCGGCTTTCTGGAGCCCTTCCCTGCTCTGCCAGGGCTCGGTGATGCTCCAGATTGCACCTCCCTGGTGACTTATTGCCCAGGTGATGCAGATCCCACAGCTGCTTTCCAGTCTGAGATTTGCATGTCTGCTCAGCGGCTGGTTTGCAGCACCGAGGTATTTACATTTGTGTCCTTTTTTCTGCCCCACATCCCTCAGCGAGCTCTGTTCAGAGCTGCCGTGTCTCGCAGGTGGCACGGGCCAGGCTGGGCTGCTCGTGCAGCTCACCCGGTGCTCGCACAGGTCAGGCATTTCCAGTTAAGTTAGCCCTGGCTTTTAAGGTCTATTCCAACCCATTTAAATCCTGAGTTTTTTCGTGAAAAACAAGATGGGAAATATAAAAGCTTACATCAGCTCCTGTAACTCCCCAAGTAGATGGGAAAGCTACAATAAATTTACAATCAGGAAAAAAAGAGCTGTGCTTTATATAAACTCTCACTTTGTTCAGAGACAGTTTATTATCAAAGGATAATTTTAGGTGACAGTTGCTGCTGGTGTATTTTGTGGGGTTTTTTTTAATTATTATTACTTTTTTGTTATCCCACGTGATTCTTGAGCAGATAATCAAACAAGCAAGATTGGCTCATCATTCCTCTTTAATTCCACATCATGTCACTTTGGAAGGGAAATGGCTTGGTAAAAGCCAGAGAGTTCAGATATGATGCTGGCAGATCGTTATGAAATATTCACAAGACATTTAGTTTAACTTGGTGCTAATTGAACACTGACAGCACAAGTTACTCCTGCCTGCAGCAATAGTCTATCACGTTTAGGCATTCCTTCCCCTTTGATGCTCTCCCTGATAGGAGGCTGCGAGGGAGCACCCTTAAGAACCAGTGAACACTTGGGCAAGGAGCATGAGAGGCAGATCCTGCACTCCCAGTGCCAGGAGGATCCTCCAAAGCTGCTGAGAGTTTATTTACACAGGGGCTGTAATGAGACTTCAGCTCTCAATGAAAATACTGAGTATTATGGGAGGGGTGAATTGCAATTGATACAGATATTTTTGGGATAACTTCCTTAGTGAAAACACTTGAAAGCGAGACTATTTGGAGATTAGCTGATGTCACTTTTCTGAATCCGTGCCCTAAAAGCCCTTCTTGCCATGAGATGAGAGGGTTTCCAGGGCAGTTACAGCTGTATTGGTGTGACTGTTTCTTTGTGGAGATGTGTCCTTAGTCACTTTTTAATTTTTATTTCTATAGCTTCACATACTGTTTGCTCATATTTGTGAAATTGTTTCTTATTTGTCAGTTCCGCTTCCCCATGGACACTTAATAACAGGAGTTTTCCTGCCATTTTAATTCTCTTATTCCAGAGCCCAGCAGGGTGTGAAGCAGAGTAGTGATGCCATCATTTTAGTCATCAGACACGAGGTGTGGTCTAAATAGCATGGATCAAAACTCAGTGCCCAGCTCTGCCTGAAGCCCTCTGCCCATCTGTGGATCAGGCGCAGTCATCTGCCTTGGGTGCCTCAGTTTCCCAGCTATGGAGACAGGCCACGGTGCTGATCAGGGACTTTCCTATTTCTCCATTTGGGGGTTTTTGCTCCAGGCTTGTCCTGTGTGGTTACCCCTGGGTGGGGACACAGAGGGAGCACACAGGGACAGCTGCCTTGGTAGGGACCTTGTTTCTTCCTTTGCACTGCACTCCCTGTTATGTCACTCTCAGTGGGGCTGAAGGACTCAGACTTTTACTTGTAGCAACACGTTAGAAAAGTGACCTAGAACACTTTAATCAACAAGGGGAAGTGCGGAGGGTGAAGGATGGTTTCTGAGCTGGACAGGTTGGAAGCAGCAGCAGCTGGTGACTTATCTTTGGGGTGATCCCCATTTCATTCACCTCCAGTGCCAGCACTGGGGAATCACCCCAAAGGAGCTTCTGTCTGAGGCAGGGAGCACCCATCTGGGATTGCAGAGAAGGGTGAGCAGCCAAGAAAAAAATCTTTTCAGTTGTGCTCTGCTTGGTCATGAGAGGGCAAAGGGACAGTTCTTGAAGTAAGGGACGAAGATATTTTGGCATTTTTTAAAAAAGGAGAATTTTAACTATATTAAAATCTTGGATGCTACAGCGAATGAATCTGAGATCCCCAGGCAGAATCTGGATCTAAAGGCTGAGCTGAACACCCTGGAAACTGAGTATTTTTGCCCTAGAATTTTATACAAGGTGGCTAATTGCAGTAGATAGCAAGCTCTATAAAAACACATTTTGCTTTCAACAAAGACATGGTCTTAGACGTACTTCAAAAGCCAAGGATGCAATACCAGACTAAAAGAGCTCCCAGGCTTTATTTCGGTGAACCTCCCACTCTTGGATTGCTCAATATCACTGTCCCAGTAATACTGTCCTTGGGAGGGTTGAATAAACTTGCAGTCCTGCTATGTCTATGTAAAACATCCTCACCAGGAGAAGTGGAGGGAGGTACATGGAAGGTCCCATCCTCCACAGAACTCTGCTCCAACTGGCTTCCATAAGCATTGCTCTTCAGGAGGGAAAATAAATGAGACTTTGAAAATTGTTTTACTTGATTCATTTCATTCTGGGCTAGAGCAAGGCAAATAGACAGTGGGAGGACTTCACTGGTATTTTTTTTTTTTCCCAAAGCGGAGAATACCAGAAGATAACAGCAAATTACTGCATATTTTAAGCCCTTGTAGCTAAACATTCCCTTTTGGGGCTGCGCCAGGTATCTCGCGGTGCCAGTGAAAATGGGATACAGATGTTCACTTGTTTGGATGGAGACACTGCAATAATTCATGCCTGCTACAAATGGTCAGATGCCTTGTGCTCACAAAAGGATGCCCTGACCTTTTTGTCAGTAATAAGAAAATATATTCTCTGTACATACATTAAGGAAAGTAAGGCCTGTAAAAAGTGTGAACTGGGGCAGCATGGGGTTTTTTTCAGTTTCCAAAATGTAACTTCTGTTGTAGCGACACAGCCTGTGCTGTTAAGAGTGCTGCCACTGCGCTACCAACCCAAGGGTGTCATCACTCAGAGGCGAGTGAATCCGTGTCTGGGACAGATATATGGACTGTTAAATACCTGCTGCTAAATGTGGCTGAGCAGAGGACCTGAGCTTGCAGAACAGGGGAGGTTTGGGATGTTGTGTCTGTTGGTTTTTTTAACAACTTTAGCTTTGAATACTTGCTTATTTTTATAAGAGGAATTTAGGTGTTTTTAAATTGTTACCTCTGAGTTTGAACTTGCTTGTGGTGGAAATAGTCTCATTAAAGTCCATGGTAACAGCGGTCAGGAATGTGCTCCATCTGTTCTAATGGACACTATGGAAATGGAAGCTGTATACCCCCAAATACAGATAGGATAGGGAGAGAGAAGAGCTGAGCCCATCACACTGCAGCATCACAGCAGGGCTGACGCTCACCTTCTGCTTTTTCATGTGTAGCAGATAAGTGCAAAACTGGCATCTGCCAAAAGAATTTGTTAGCATACCTGAATACTTGCACTGCTGGTTTCCCCCTGTTGTGCTGCTGTCAGGAGAGGTACAAACAGGTTCACACCTGCTGTATAGCTCCAGGATGAAGGAATGCATGTGCAAATTTGGCAGGTAGGAATTGCACTCTTCAAATGAGACTCCACTTCTTGAAATCAGAGCTCCCTGCTTTCCCTGCCTGCTGTTCTATTTTTCACTTTCTTCTTGCAATACCCATATTAAAGTGAAGATTTCTTTTTTTTTTTTTTTTTAATCTTCTTAGTTCATTTTCATGGTGGAGCTGTAACTGAATCCAACATCACACTTCTGGGAATCCAGCACCACTGTTGGAGGAAGGTTTTAAAGGTGTGCACAGCTTTTTCTCTCGCTCCCCTGAATTTTACTTTCTCAGTAATTTTTATGAAGTGGATTCGGGCTTGACACAACTGGCAGAGTTTGGTATGTAATGACTTATTCTTCTGGTTTATTTGGGAGGCATTTAACCATTTGCTCACCTTTCTCAAGTTGTAGATTGACTTTTAACTGAAAAATCTCATTTCGAAACAAAAAAACCTGAAAATCTTTTGATTCAGTAGCACTTAAATACAGTGCTTTATTTCCCTAATTTTTTTTCCAACTGTTTTTCTTGGCTTAAATCACCCACCAGATTTTTTTCCAATTTAATGAAAAGTTTTGGCATTCTGAAATGGCATCTTTTGCAGGACTAACTGTTAACTGAATGTTTTGCCTTCATAGTGTTTACTACATTGAATTTTTCACATCCGTGCAGACCATGGACAACCCCAGCCAGCCTTATGTATTGGGTAGTGATTTTTCAGTCCTCATCAATATACAGACCCTTCCAAACTGTCCAGGGAAAATGTGGATCCCTGGATAGCAAATTTCAGACTGCCAACAGCTGAATACCTTTTCTTATGTCTCTGTGGACTCCTCCAAGTCCCCAGGCCCCCAGAAGTTCATGGAGCACAGCTAGAAATTCCTTCAGGTTTGCTCCCACTTTTTTCATAATGTAGTAGTTCAGCAAATACGCGCTGCCCCACTGGTATTTCTTCCGTGGAGCTAGTCTCAGCCAGAAATAAAGGCAAGGTCTATTTTTTTCTTCTGTAAGTATGTTCAAAACATGAATTTCCATGAGTTTCCAACATAAGACCTATATCTGCATGGTAAGTAGAGTCACTTTCACTTGCAAATGAGGTTGGATCTGCTAAAAAATCTGCTAATTTGCAATAAAAATAGCATCCATCTTTGCTCTGCAAATACAGCCGATTTGAAAACTGTCCCATTTTCAGAAGTGTAGCAGCTTGTAGGATGGGAGAAAGGGGAAGGAGGAAATACCTTGCATTTGAAATCACTTCGTATTTCACTGTTTCACACACCTTTAGTCATTATGTTGTGTTTTGTGTTGTCACATTAATTTTCACAGCAACAGCCCGATACAAACGGTGTGACTGCATTGCAGAAGCAAGGAGAGCTGGATTGATTGGAGGGAGAAGGATTTGTTCAGACATAAATATCTCCTGCCATATTGAAGGGAGTTTAAAAAAAAAAAAAATGGCCAGCCAAGAAATTGCTTTTTGTAGGAACGTTCTGTTTCCTCTCTCTTTTTTTTTTTTTTTTTTTTTTTTTTTCCTTTTTAATGTGTACTTCAGTGTGAGAGACCAAGAACAAGGGGGAATGAAGTGGCTATTTAATGAGTCTGGGATGCTGAATGCAGCTGCTCCTTCAGGGGGGTGAAACTGCAAGGAAAGGAAGGCAAGGAAGGTGAACATGTATGCAGAAGATGGCATTAAATAAGGAGGCCTGGTCATGTAAGGTCTTGTTGGGGAAACTGCTGACTTTCTTGCAGGTTAAATGCTTGAAGGAATTGCAGAGTCAGGCTCCAAGAAAATGAGGGCATACACCAAAAGATCAGCACCTCAGCACACAAACAGGTGAAAATACCAGGTGCAGAGAGGAAAGCCAGTGCAATGCCTTCTGTCCCAATCTTCCTGCGCCCGAGGAGGGACGCAGAGGTGAGCAGGTATTGTTATACCTATAGAGCAACGCCTGCCTGGCCATCACCTCTGTCCCCTGTGTATTGGGTTGCTATATGCATGTCTCTGGGGCTCCAGACCTTCAGAAACCTCCCGTAAGGGCAGAATGAGAAGGATTTCACCTGTGGGTGATGTTTCCTGTGAGGACCTCAGTGCTCTGGGGACTAGGAAACGTGTGGCATCAATCCAGGATTTCAGAGTAGGGTGGAAAGTGTCAGTAGTATCTTCTGTGGTCACATTTGTAGGACTAAGACCTTCCGTGTTCTAGTAGCCAGATCTGCCTGGCTTGGCAACACTGCTTTTGGTCTGCTGTGATGACACTGAATGCAGGCTGCAAACATTCCCTCTGCTCCCAGGGCTTTCCCGTTAAGGGAGGGGCTGAGAGATGCCTCAGCTCCGGAGCTGCTGATTCGAGCTCTCTCTTGGCACTCTTCACTCCTGGAGTATTTTGGGCTAGAGGTCGTGGACTGGGGCAAGAAAATAAATCCAGCCGTAAAGAGGCATGAGGAACAGTCCCAGTATCTGAGCAGAGGTTTTGCCCGTGAGGATGAGATGGGTTGCAGCCCTCTGAATGCCTTATTCCTCGCACTTCTGCGCTAAGGCAGCTGTGATGGGTCATACTGTGCTTCACAAGTGTCTGAGCCTTGAACTGAGGTTTCCACTTGGTATGTCCCAAGTTTCTGACACCAAAACACCTTGGGTGGAAACTTGCTTATGTCTGGATGGTTTGCAGCATGCAAAGCTCTTAAAAGAGCAGGTAATTGCATATTCATCATGGCACATACAGTACTAGAGAGAAGCCCTTAATTTCTGCTGTGGTGGATCTGAAAATTAATCTCTGGCCACGCTCAGCAACATCTATCCCCAGCCTCTGAACAGCGTGGATCAAGAGGAGGTTTTTGGCCCTTTTCCTCTAAGAAAGAACCACTAATATCTTCAGTTTGAGCACATTATTATTTTTTTAACAAAAGAGCACGATAGAGTTCTATCAGTTGGAAGCAATGTGATTTGTGTCATGAATACTAATATGCATTTGACAGTATCCTATAAATTCAACACGTTTTGAAGAGCGTTAACAAGAGTTGTAGGAACCATACTTAAATTCTCCCCTTGCTTTTTTCAATTAAAAGAAAAGAAAGCTGGCGAGAGTTTGTATTTGTATCCAAAATAAATACGGCTTGGGTCACGGCAAGACTTGTGCTTGCCGTGCTAGACCTGGGTCTAAGGCACATTCATTGATTTTTGTCTCCATGAATCACCCTAAAGCTATAGGCAACAAAAGCTGAAGCTATGTAGATGTGATTTCTAGTTCATTTGTTGTTCATTAGAAAGATTTTCTCTCTCTTTATTTGCGGCACCCCTGCTGCACCGTGTTCATTAGGAGAATGGAACTTATTCCAAATGTTTCCTAGCTCTGACAGGGCAGATGGTGAAAAGTAATTTTCCAAACTCTTCTAGAAAAGAGGAGGGGGGGAAAAAGAAAAACCCCAACCCAAATAACCCCAAGTCACCCCCTGCACAGCAGAAGAATTCGGTATCTCTGGGTGCAGACGTGCCGTACACTCTCTGTCTCTGCTTGCACAGAGCTGTGTGTCAGTGGTGGGAAGTGTGCATGAATGGGAATGTATCGCGTTACGTGTGGGATGTTCGCAAGGCTGGGATTTTTTTCACAGGAAACTGCATTTGCAAAGAGCACACAGCAACACGCAGTACCCTGAAAGATGTGTGTGAAGGAGTGAGCAAGATTCATTTCCCTAAATCTTATGGGCAACCCAATGCCTAAGGGAATCCCAGGGAGGGGGGACACAGCCTGGGCCATGCTCCAGTTTCTCCGTCCAGCCCTGTGCAGAGGCATGAGGCAAACTGGAAGCTCCTCAGACGCCCTGTCCCCATCCCCTGCCCCTCACCAGCGTGGGCAGAAGGATGGCCAAGTGCTCAGACAATGGTGGAGGAAGCGGCTCTGGCTGCGTTTCCTTTCTGCTCCCTGGGGAGCCGGGGGAGCACACAAGCCAGGGCCAGATTTAGCTCCTGGATCCACATGAAACGCCTCTGTGCCGACTGCTCCCTTCCTTCGTGCTCAGCCTCTTGTCACGGGAGTGGAAGTTGCGCACACACACATAAGGGGAGCAGAAAAGCCGAGTCAATGTGCGGCAGGCAGAGCCGGGAGCACAATGCGGGTGAAACAAAGAGCCAGGCTGTATTTACTGCCTTCCCCACGGCATTCACTTGTGCTTGGAGCTGGTTTCCTCTTTTCATGAGCCTCTTGACCTGCAGATCCCTCTCCTCGGCAGACAGACCCCGCAGCCCCGTGGCGGGATCCTTGTGCCTCTTCAGATCAGCCTCTCGGGACACAGAGCCTGAGCTGTGTGTTTGCATCTTGAGGCTTTAAGCTCCTTGGTGCTGGCTGCCGGGGTTCCCCTTTGTTTCCCCACTCCCGAGGACAGCAGTGGTGCTCTCTGTCAATACAAACAGACCCAGAGCGGCTGGAGGCAGCGCGGCAGAGCTTACCCCAGCGCCACCGTCCCGGGGCTGTGCTGGGCTCCGGCCCATGGAAGGTGCCTCCTGCACTGATTGAGGCTGTGAGCTCAGGCCAGCCCCCCCAAACCCTCACGCACAGAAACCTGGCATAACAGGGAACTTCCTCAAAAAAAGGGCCTCAGTTGCCCCGTGTGTGCCACCGAGACACCCAGCTTTGGACAGCTGCTGTAAAACCCCATCAGATTTTCAAAGCCTGCTGTTAGGGATGGATTTTCAGGCCCCCTCTTCCTCCAGGCACTCTTGCATCACAGGGTGCGTGGGTGCAGGTGGAGGGTTTGGGGGCTCTCACTTGGTTCATTTCCACAGCTGGACCTTTGGGTGCAGAGCACGAAGAAGCAGTTCCCAAGCAGGGATTTGAAAAGGCACCAGGAAGTGGTGCATCTGCCGAGAACGCAGCAGGAGACCCCCCTGAGCCTGCGTTCCGCTTTCAGGCAACTCTATCCCCTGGCATCCGACCTTGCTGTAGACTCGAATAAGCGTCTGTACAGTAGTGCCGTGCACATTGTGCGATGGCTTTGCGGAAGCGGGGTTGTGAAACAGATGCCTTCTGTAGCCGCCGTGACCTTAAAACCCATTGCTCGGTCACCCAGCGGAAAAAATCGGGAGAATTCCTTCCGAACAGCCGAGTGCCGGTGCCGGAGCGCCGGCTGTGTCGCTGCCCTCCGGGAGCTGGCTTTTCCTCTTTGGCGAGCCGGAGTTTC
Source organism: Syrrhaptes paradoxus (assembly GCA_013400615.1). Taxonomy (NCBI): domain Eukaryota; kingdom Metazoa; phylum Chordata; class Aves; order Pterocliformes; family Pteroclidae; genus Syrrhaptes; species Syrrhaptes paradoxus. The sequence goes on from VZTO01008544.1 coordinate 170,383, forward strand.
CGCCAGCCGGGACCGTCTCACTGCACAGGGTCAGCTGAGATTCAGGAATTTGTCTGAGCTACATCTAATACCTGAACCTATATTTTTCACAGCCCGACAAGAGTTTTACAGTCCTCCTCATCAGCTATGGCCAGTATCCTTCAGAGATGAGCAGCAGCTATAATTGATTCATCAAGACTCCAGTTAATTTGTTTGTGCTCAATTGTTGCAATATATTTGATTCCCCAGCTCTGGAGTCAAGTTTCCTTTAGGTAATTTACAGTGTAGCCTATGTATATGTACAAAATGTATCACAATCAATTTTTTAATTAAAATGCATGAGATCATACCAAAAGGAGAGAGGGGGAGGAAGGGAGGGAACCCAGATTAAGTTTTTAATTGTTTTAGTCGTGAGATTTGGTTCAGTGAGAACAGGGCATATTGGTTTCCTTGGAAACATTGGCGATGTATTAGCTGTATAAAGTCTAGCATAAAAGATTTGCAAAAGTGAAGCCTTTAGGTTTTAACTGATATTAAAACTCTCTTCATTTGGAAAATCTGATTCACACATGGCTCCTGCAGTCCCCAAAAAGTGTCCTTATTGTGTTTTCTCCTAAACCTTAGAATTATTAATTTCACAGATTATCAGAATCATTAGAAACCTAAACCCGCAACAACAGCAACAACAAAACCCCTTCAACAACTCCATACCCCGATTCATATGATGCCTTAAATTCTCTTTGTGCCAAGCAGTACCAGGCTCAGGCAAGACTCCACGGGATTTGAGAAAGAAGTACAAAAATTTGGCTTTTTAAATGTTCCAGTAAAACCAGAGATTAATGGTAGCGGAGCAGTAGGTGATGTTTTATTGCCATCACATATCCAGTTATTTTATTGTACACAGCACTGCTACCTGGATGTACAATATACAGTGCACTCTAGCCAGCTTCAAGTTCAGGGAAACCCTGTCGCTGCTGTTGACAATCTGGCCTCATACAGAGTCCTCAATGCCTGTATTTTTTCTGGTGTTTGTCTTAGGAAACAGGGTACCCCCGGAGAGCCTCATCCCCAGAGACAGCACCTGGGGTTGGGGTAAAACACCCCAAGGCACCGCAGGAGGTCAATGTACGTTTTAAGGTTGTTCTCATCTGAAGTTGAAACATTTTCGTGTCATTCTCTTTGGAAATCGGGCTCTCAAATTATCAGTTTTGTTTCTTTTGTGTTGGAAAATAAAGGCTTGTGAGGGAGGATCAGCTCTCTGCAGTCAAGTGGGATTGAAACAACCAATTTTAATATCTGTGATTCACCTCTGAGCCCCAACTGCGCTGATACGGTGCATCTGGGGATCACGTACTGCAGAAACTCGCGCTTTTAAACAAAAGGAGAGAATAAAAGACTGCAGATGAAGTACCAGATGTAGGATTTTGGACTATTGGAGAAGAGAATGGATGGCTTGGTTTTAGCGTGTAAGACTAATCACTCAGTTGAAATCATTTCAGCAGCTGAGTAAATAGACTTAGGAAAAGGCATTTATGGGAGCATTTGTGTTCCAGGATCCTCCCTCTCTCCTAGCCCTCCTGTTTGTTTGTTTTTCTGTCTCTTTGGTGTTGAAGCTTCCCAGTTAACAGGTTTATTAGGTAGTGATGACGATGTCAAATGTGCAGCTAGACAATCCACATGGCCCCTCCGCTGCACCGCAGCCGTCGGGGCGAGCAAATGGAGTGCAAGTTCACCCGCCAGCCCGCGAACAATGGGCCTCTCTGCGGCAGCGGGGCCTTCAGCTGCGTGCTTGGCTCCCCGCCACCCCGGGCCGTGACCGCTGAGCACAGGCTCAGCCTGTACCACACACACACACGCATCGCGCCGACTTTTCCCTCTGCTCCGGGGTGGTTCCCATCAGCAGCGCCCAGCTCGGGCCTGTCCCAGAGACGTTCCTCATCGGTGTTTCTCAAGGTGACACTTTGAGGGTGTAAAATACCTAAAGCCTGAAGGAAAACGGAGTTCAAGGGAACAGTCCTGGTGGCATGGCTGCCCCTACAGACCCTGCTGCTGGTGTCTGTGCACAGGCAGGGCTCGTCCAGGGGAAGGTGTGGGCTGGTGGCCAAGCTGGGTGCAGGCAGAGCCCCGGCTGCCGGCCCATCCTGCACCATGCACGGCAGCTCTGCCAGCCCACGGCAGGGCACGAGCACAGCGCTAGAGCCCACCCAAGGTGATGCAGTATTTAGTGCCCGCTGTGTACCAGGGGTGTCTAGCTGGCTTCATTAACCTGCAAGCGCCGCGGGTGCAGTGACCCCCGCCCCACGCAGCGTTCCGCTTGCACCCTTTTCCTCTCAGACACCCCAGCTCTGCAGCTCCCGGCGGATGGGACAGCCCCGTCCCCCCCAGCCCCGTCCCCCGGACCCGGGCAGGACCCGCGGCTCTCGCTGGGTGCAGGGCGCGGGCGCGCGCCACCCCCGGCACTGTCTCTTTAAGGCGGCGGCGCGGGAACGCGCGAGCTGCGCCTTTGTCATGGCCCTGGGTCACCGCGCGGTCACGGCCCCGCCCCACGTGGAGTTGGGAGCCCACATGGCCCATGAGAGCCCCTCCTCCCTCCGTTGATTGGCTGCCTTGCGCCCGGCGGCCGGGTCTCTCACTTCTGATTGGCTGAGCGCGTGCGTCATTTACATGCGGAGGGAGAGGGAGCGCCTGCCCGTGACACCCGGCGCCGTCTGGGGCCGCCCCCGCGACGTCTGGGGGAATTTAAAGGGGCAGAGGCCCGCCGGGCGCGCGGCGCGGCAGTGTGTGGGGCGTCAGTGTCGGGGGGTTCCGGCTCTGCGGGCCTGGGCCGGCAGCGCGCGTGTTCCCGGCCGTTGGGGTCCGCCTGGTGCCCGGTGCGAGCCCCGAGCGGGCACTACTGGGGAGAGCCGCGACCGCCGCGTGGGAGCGGGGCTGGGGCTGGGACGGAGCCTGGGGTCCCGCCCCGCGGGGTTTGCTGTGCGCCAGGGGTACCCCGAACCAGCCCCTGCGCCATGAACTCCCCGTGGGTACCCCACAGCCCACGCGGGTGCTGGGGGGAAACTGGGAGGAGAGTGAGGGTGGCCCTGTGCCCACGCCGAGGGGAGTTTCGGGCAGGGGCATCTGCGGAGCCTCCAGCTCCTCAGGGCCCTTCCCTG
>VZTO01008545.1:0-13115 GCA_013400615.1 Syrrhaptes paradoxus
TTTTTTTTGCCAAGTTTGGTCATAAGGAAAAACTGGTTTAATGCACCTCCTTGGACTCACTGTGTTCTTCCCACACAGGAGAGGGCAGATGACACGAGTTGTCTCTCTCTCCTCATACCTGAACCTTCTGTATGCAAAGCATGAGGAAGTACATGCCACTCTCCTGAGTGTCTGTGCAAACACTGTCAGTGGAGCGGTACCCCACCGGCTCTGGTATTATCCGGGCCCACACGGAACGCCTCTACCTGCAACACTCGGAAGGCATCCCTGCTGGAGACTGTCTCCTGGTAGGTGTTGTGGTCAATGCCTTTGTACCAGAGATTCAAGAAGTCGCTCAGATTGCATTGAAGACACTGCCTTGAAGGCACCATGGAAATGATGCGACCAGACAGACAGGGTAAGACCCCTGGACTATATCAGTTCCTTGAAGATCAACATACCAGGCTCAAGCATCACACGATGCCCTCCTCCGTATAGGAAGAGAACAGCTCAAAGTTTTTACCCAATGTACAGACAAACTTTTTGATTAGGGAAGTGGGGGAGACAAAAGTGCCTTTACAAAAAACATCTCCCAGTTACTGCCCAGACACATCTGGCTTCTGACCCAGGAAGGCTCCCAGTTCTTCCACTTCTGTAAGAGAGATTACACTGGAATAAGTTGTTGCAAGTTTAAGTAAATAATGGAAAAGGTTTATCAGCTTAACTCTTAACTTTGTTGAACTGGATGGACCTCAAATTAGTAACGAAATCATATAAATGTTTAATAACAATACGGAATCTCAGGACTCACAAGCTGTAAGCAGACAGATCACTCACTGCAGCACCCAGCAGCTGCAGATGTGTGTGCCACCTAACAGAAAGCACCCGTGTTCAGCACCCTGTGGCCTGGAGAGCCACCACAGCCACTGCTGCTACCCGGCCTCTGTCCATGCCAGACATTTCAGGGGCATTTAAACACCAGGCGATTAACCAGCCCTTCCTCTGTACTGAGATGGAATATGGATCTATCAATCCCATAGATTTAAGAGACTTCCTCCCTGCTGCCCAGACACGGGAACATTATGTCTCACATTCTATTAATAGTTATTTTTCACTGCTCTTTGCCTTCTTTTTTATCCTTTCTTTTTTTCTAAGGTTTGGTCTTGTTTGGAAGAAGGAAATGGGGACTATGAGAGGATCAACCTTAACGTGAGTCTTCTGACCCCTCTGTAATGGTTTTGTACCACTAATTCTGCTGCTGCAGCCCAGCTTTTATCTCCCTGTTTCCTGCGGGAAGCGCAGCACTGTGAACACACCTGTACTCCATCTCACTCCTCCAGGCACAGGCCAAGCCCTGAAAATACCACCTTGAGGGAAATAAACACTAAATGCCAAACAAAGCTGAAAACCAAACAAAAATCCCCATACCCGACAAGCCACTAGGCCAATCCTTGTCAGGAAACTCTCCTCAGTTTGTGACACCAGGATTTGAAACAGGGTCTTTTGTACCTCGTGGTTAGCATGATGCTTTAAAAAAACCAACTTGTCATTGGGAAGAGGTTATAAAGACCTTCTGCAGATTTAAATTTTTATTTATAACATGCCAAAGGATCTAATCCCCTCAACTGCTTCTGGGAGCAGCTTTTCTGGGACAGTCATGAATGGAGCAGAGTGAGTCCAGGAAGGGTCAAAAGCCGACGCAGGGCAGGATTGGACACTAAGCAGTTACGAAAGTTGATGGTAGAAAGGCAATTGGTACCTGTAATGGCCTTGCTTCCTGGGGATCCGGAATTTGGAGTGCGGAACATCTGGGATTGGGATGTCGGCGGGACACTGGAGGGGGTGCGGTGCAGGAGGGCAGAACATCGGTTTATTGAAGCCGGTGTTTTTTTGCTGGATTGGCTCGCTTGCGTCTTCACTGCCACGAAGAGTGGAGATCGAGAGAACTCTGGATATGAACACTCAGAACTAGTGCCTGGACAGTCACTCAGCTCCCAGATCGTGTGCCTTCTGGGAGGGTTGCTTTCTAATAGCCATGCTCACGAATCCCTTGCACGGGGACCTGCAGCAACTGTGGATCCACCGATCCCATGTAACAAAATTGTTTTCCCCACTCACCCAAGGGGACAGATTCTCAAAGCTTGTTAGATCCCTCGCACACCTTCAACTGCCACGTGCCCAACCCATTCCTCCTCCAGCAGGATCACCCCATCCATCAGGAGTACTGTTTGATTGCCGATGCTGGCTGGGTGTGCCTGCATCTCTGTCCTCCACTTCTATGTGTGTAAGAGTTTGAATTCTGAGAGCAGGTTTCTAACGTGATACTCAGAGCTCTGAATAGGGAGAAGTTTACGTCTTTGTTCCCTGAGCCCTGCATAAATCCTAGAGAGCTCCAGCTACATTCATTGTCTTGCTAACCAAATACAAAGAAAAGGGGGTTGTTGGTAATAGAAGGGAATTAGGAGGCAGAACTCTCATCCCGTAAGTCAGGAAAGGCCTTTTGGCCCCCAACTCCAGACAAGTACTGGTGACATGGAGAAATTCCGAGTATTACTGGGATATGCTCGGTGAATGTATCTAGATTTTGGTCTCTGTGTGCAGCAGTGAGGATCACCAGGAATTTTTAATGCCAAAAGTCATATGAAAAACCCTTGGGAGGACAGTCCTTTGTCTGGGCCACATGGATTAAAAAAAAACAATTACAAAAATGGAGAAACAACCTAGCAATTTAGGTCAAGATACTTCTCCTCCACTCAGTCTCTAGCCAGTGGCTAGGCAGGAGGTTTGCTTTTGCTCCCTATACCTCCTTACAATCTCCACGGATAATACTCCTCCAGTTGCTGCCAAACCATCAGTAAAAATGTAGTCAGATATGACAATTTTCTCCTTGTGTGTCATCTAGTTTTCCATGAGGTCCGTTCTCACTAATTGCTGCTTTATTCCCCATCTGTACCAAGAGAAGCAGCAACCTGTGAACGATGCAGTGTCAGAAATAAAGAGCATCATTGTGAATCTTCTGGAGTTCAGATACTGTTCCCTCTCTGAGATCTGAAGAAAAAAGTCTCAATGTTATGAAGACTTCCAAAATCACTTATTTTTCCTCCCAACTAAAATAAATAGTATGTCTTAAAATGAAGACCCAGAAAGAAGGCTGCTCCATCTGACACTACCAAGAGACAGAGTTTGAGCCATTGAGGTAAGACAGACTAAAGAATATTAGTTCTTACTAGAACCAACTAGAACATCACCAGATGACAAATTCCCTGTGAAGAGTACGTAACACAGGTAGAGGCCATCACATAGCTCCTCTATTCTGCTCTTGAAACTCATCTTCACTGTGGAACTCACTGTCTCAGGCTGATGAAAAGACCAAGTTCAAGGTACTTCCAAAAATGAAAATACCGGGTTGCTGAATAGTTAAAAAAACTTCCTGCCTCAAAATCTGACGCTTGACAGCAAGACTGGAGAAGCATTGTGGACAGACAATCCCAAAACTGCTGCTATGAAGTTTTAACTTTCTCAGAAAGCACCTGAGACGTGCCCCAGTTGAGGCTGGCATACTGGAGAAGGGAAGGCAGGAGAGGAGGGATGCAGAGGGTAAGACTCATTGTGTGATCTCCAGTCACTTGGTAAACTGAGTGCACTGGGCTACAGCCACACAGAATGGCACATGGTGCTAAAGAACACAGGTGATCCAGGTGATGGCTTCACTTTGGCAACAGGAAAAAGAGCTTGTTCACTGCTGTGCTCAGCCGTGATGGCTGTAGAGGAGCTCCCAGGACAACGATGCAGCTAAAAAGACGGAGGTACTCTTTGGGTATGGAATCAGGGCACTTTCAAAGGGGAGCAGGAAGACAATGTTAGCTCTAAGTTCCTTCAGTGACCCAGTACTGGTGTACACCCTTCAGGAAAATGGTTATCAGACTTGAGAATATTCAGATGAGTGGGCAAGAGCGTAAATAAAGCACAAGAACAGCATAACTGACAATGGAAACACCGAGTCACTCCTTTGGCTTAACTGGGAGGTTAGTCACTACGAAGTGACTTGACAGCAGGCTACGCAAAGGTCTAGCAAGGAGAGAAACTGGGTAACAGACCTCCTTCACCTAGCAGACACAGCTATAAATAGGATCCAGTGTCTGAAAGCTACAGCTGGATATTTTTAGTCTCAATTTACTGAGGGCAATAATTCATCAACATGATTACCTTAAGAGGTTGCTGTATTTTCTGTCACTCTTAACAGCAAGATTAGATGTCTCTCTAAAACATATATGTGAGCAATTAAATAAAGGCAATCCTATAGCATGCGTTACTCCGGTCAGTCCAGAGATCACAGTGGTCCCTCCTGTCTTTGAGAAGACCTTCAAGCTCTGTGAACAGCAAGCTGCAACAGTCAAGTAGAAAATCTGGCAGATATTTCAAAATATCTCCTCAAAAACTTCATAAATTCACACACTACCACCATGCATCACCACAACAGAACAGAGATCTTTTTTTCCGGGTAAAAATTCTGGTTAATAATTTGTGCACCACATTTTTTCAGAAAGATCTTGTAAGGACGGGTGAGGAACCATTTGGATGGTTCAGATGGAATTATACCTTCACCTCTGGAGAAAAACCTGTCTTTAATGAATACGACAGAAAGTGAGTCCTTAACAACAGCCTGAAATTCAACACACTGAGCGGAAACCTCTGCTGTGGGAAACAGACCTGCCCACAGAGAAACCCTGTTCTCAAACCTACCAAATTCGTAATGTGCTTCTTTATTCATAGGAATATTGCCAGCAGAGCCTGTTGCCAAGGCACTGTGGAATCAGAGAGTGGGAAAACCATCTGAACTCACAGATTTCACCCCCTGAGATGGAAGAAGCAAAGACACGCCATCCAACTGGAATCTGGATCTTTTTTTTTCTTGGTTAGGCAGGACCTTTGTTGAAACTAGATGCGCTAGCAAAAAATATCTCTTTCCCTAAGAGAAAATGCCACGATGGCCTCTGCCTTTAAGAAACACTGCATTTAAGCACTCTTGATGAACAAATTGTATCCAGTGTACTTCACAATAAGAAAAGTAATTGAGCGGAGAGGTTTGATGAACTTCCTTGAGCATCTCAGGTGTCAGGGTGGATGTACGTCTGTCTGTCCCCCTGTGGAGCCAAGCACAACCCCAGGGCTGGCAGGGCCGGGTCTTCGGCAGCTGGGGACCATCCCACAGCTCCTGAGAGAGGTGAGCAAGGCAGGATCAGAGAGGACAGCCAGGTTCAACCAAAAGTCCAGATCATCAGGAAGATAACGGTGACGAGACAGGTCCATGGTCAAGCTGGGAATCCACTGGACAGCAACAGAATCAGCTCTGGTGAGGACAACCAGGGCCAGACACATACCAGCAATCCTTAGGGAGGTCAGAGTGATGAGACAGGGTTGACACCAAGCTGGGAGGTCAGGCTATGGGTTGTGGTACAGGCCAATGGGATCCATGGCTAGGCACAGGCATGCCTACAACTGAGCTGGAGACCAACACCCTACAGTGTAGCTTAGGCAGGGACTGACGGCCCAGAGCTGAGCTGAAACAGGGGGTTCGAATGTGGCAGGGACTGGCCAGAGCCATTAAGACCTCAGGACCCTGATATCACTTTAGATTTTCACCCTGGAAGCAACGGGCTGTGCAGATTTTAGCGCTCTCACCACATACTTCCACGACCAGGGAGCCTGCTGCCTTATCTGCAGTTACCAGAAGAGGATGCGGTGAGTGCCTCCCGTGCCTGGGCTTACCAAGCAAAACCCACTTTTGGTGGCTTTTCTAGCCAGTCCACATCCCAAACGCATTAAGTTTTCTCTGTACTGTAAACACAGCATCTAAGAGCAATCACGATAGCCCAGCCACCTGGAAATGTGCTGAAATAGTTCCACCCTACAGAGCAGACCGAGCCTGGAGGAGGACAGAAAGAAATCTCTGAACCCTCCCACCTCCGTTCAGAGGCATTTCTCAAACTGGGACAATGAATGTGCCCACGATCCACTTTTTTTGGAAACAGCCTCTGACACCCTTCTTGGAAGGAGTGAACAGGCTGACAGAAACAGCATAAGCATATGTATTTTAAAAGAGTAATAGCCCAGTTCTGAGCATATGAAAAAGCCCCTACTCCTCAGTAACAAAAAGGAAATTTTGAAGGAGACATTTGGCATTAACAATTCCAGGGAACCCCACAGCAGAGCTCTTTTCCACACAGCAGGTATTGCAGCAGCACTGACCAAAAATTATCCTGCAAGGTCCTATGGACTCTGTAGGATATGAATCCTTGTTTCAGTTCATTTTAAATATTTTTTTTTTAAATCCATTATCACAGAAAACTAGCAAGACAGGCTCCGCAAGGGAAGCTTGGACTCAAACAGAGAGACCCAGGAAGCTGAATTGGTAATGCTGAAGTGTTCCTTACCCGCTAATTTTTCAGCATTTGCCTTATAACCACAAGAACAAGACCAGGGTAAAGCCACAGTCTCAGCTTCACTTGACTGCAAAGGCATGAGAAAAGCCAGTTGTGCTTTTCAAAAATCTTTTGTTTACAGCTCTCTCACAGGACCTTGGTTTATAGGAAGAACAGAGTCTGAGCAGTAGAAAGGTGGGAGGATGTATTGGCCAGCCTGCCCTGGGAGCCAATCATGCCCTCTTCTGTATGGTCATCGGGGTTAGTGGTGTGTCACTGTAAATCATAAATCCTTCTGGTCATGGGAATTAGGAGAGGGAAAAAAAAGCTTTAAAAAAAAAGGAAAAATAAANAGCTGCATTGCGCACAGGGCGAAGGGCAGGATCTGTGCGGACCTTCACATCTGCAGTCAGACCTGCAGGGCCCACTGCAGGCCAGTACCTCCCAGAGCAGGACAGTTGTGGGTTTTTTTCATGCTGGATGGCCTGGACTGGAACTAGCAGCTGCAGCCTGTTCGTTACTACAGAGGGTTGGGAGGGTGGAGAGATACCCATAGCAATACATCCCCTTGAAATGGGAAGTACTGGGAAGCTAAGAATCTGCTACTGCTGAGCAGGGATTCAATGACCAGTCCCTGCAGCATGCTGCTCCTTAGCTACCCGTGTGGAGGGGACCAGAGACACCAAAGCCTGGTGTCTGAGGGCCCATCTACATAAGGAGATGGACCTACTGCTGATCACCACCAACAGCTTTTCTGAGGATCTGAAAACACCAGAATTTAGAGGTGGAGTTTGGGGGTGCAGGGACATTTAGGAATACTGCTATGTGTGCAATCAAAAGCACTGAGTTAGCTCCTTTGGGTAGGCGGGAGATAATAAGACTAACTTTGTGATGACAGCAGTGGAGGTATTTTATGCCTTACACCTTCTGTCATGGTCCATCTCCATGCTCCATAGAACCTGCACGGGAGCTGTCAAGAGCCACCAAGCCTTGACCCAGCTTAAAAGAAAAGTCACAGTCTGGTGGACTACGTTCCAAATTTATTTCTACGTATGCCTAAAACCAAAGCTGCCTTATTAGAATAACTCAAAATCCTAGCTGAAGCTGAACTTGGTGTGGAAGGATTGTGCGCTCCCTCTGCTGGCTGCAGATCAGCAGCTAAAGAAACCCACTAAGCTACAGAGCTCAGCTCATCCATCCTCATCATCAGCCAAAACGCTGGCAGCTGGGCGAAGAGCGACCATGCTGGCAACAAAGCACAGGGAATGCTATGAAAGAAGCATGAAGGTCAGGTGTAAAAAACCTCTCTGCATACTTTTAAAGCATCCAAAACCAGCATGTAGCAAGAATTTCTCTCAACTGTTTCACTAAAATTTTGCACTAAATCACACTTAATTGCTCATTAAAACCTCCCCTTTGTCTGGGGAGTGCAGATCGTAGTATCCCTCCAGAGTGCAGATCGTAGTGTCGTGTAGTATGCTGAGAACTGCCTTTTCCCGAGCTCCCTGAAATAAATATTTCATTGCCTGTGATTTAATAGCAAGCTGCTAAGGTAATTCACATGATTTTGAAACCAGTTCTAACTCACTGTCTGAAATAAATTCTCAGAAGCTCGTAAGAAAGATGCTTCTTCCCTAGCATGTACGTTCACTTATAATTTAGAAGAGTCTAAAAATTCTGTGCATCACTTTGTTATGTGCACCTCAGGTACCAGAACCTCCAGCTAAACAACAAAATAAAATACCAAACCCCCAAGGAACGTGTGTATGCATGGACTTTGGTAAAATTTCAGTGACATTACAGACCTAACAGTAACAGTGTCCCTCTGAGAGGAGATTCCAGCGCAGCTTTACAGTGCCCTGGTCAGCACATGATCTACGTCCTGCCAGCTGCAATCCCACAGGTCCAGTGGAAGGAACCACAAGAATGAGACCCTCTCCTGTAACCCTCGTGTTTCCCGTCAGCCACTGTAATTCACAGTCCGCAAGGACACAGATCTCCAGCAGGATACTCACTAATAGGTGCATGCAGCGCCACGTGTTCTTGGTAGGGAGTGTAGTATTTGTACTGCTTGCCACAGAATTCACAGGTGTAATTGCCAGTTTCTGTGAAGATGAAACAAACACAAAGGTCAGAAAGGAGTGCAAAACCCTCTCACGCAACCACCAACTTCCTGACTTTTTACATAGAAACTGGGCAGGTGACAAGAACTAGAGCACAATCCTCATGCACTTGGAACTTATCTGTGCTGTAATCCACACATCCTTCTCCCCAGGAAAGGAAACAGTTAAAGCCAGTGGCCAGAGTGATGGACCATGCATAAAAAGTCCAGCAGAACTGAACAAGCTACAGGAGATTATCCCAAAATTACAGCAAGCAGGTGTACAAAACAAAGGAGAGAATCTATTTCTGAAGTCTGTATTACAGATGACACAGTTTTGTCTTCTGGTTACAGACAGTCTGTGATGTGTGGACAACAGGAACAGTCAAACTAGGAACAAGTTGTCAAGTTTAAGTCTTAATCAGAACTTTTAGATTGGAACTGTAGATTTTTCTTGCAGGAGGAGGGGTTTTCTTCCAGTAACTGTGCTAACTGCTCCTTTGGGCGTATTTGAAATAATCAAGCAGTGGAACCATACACTGACACCTCCTGTTCCTGCCAGTGCTGGCAAGTACAGAACTGACAGCAAGCTGCAAGCCAAAGGAAAATCCAAGGTTAATCAATTGTTTCCAAAACGGAGAATTCAGAGAAATGCTTTGGCAAAGTCTCTGTTTCACTCTTATCTGTTTGATAAAGCCACCACAAAGGCAGTGTGAACACAATCACCTGCCAACTCTGCCAATACACCTTAAGACCCTCTCTAACCGCTGCCAGTGTGCTTTTCTCCTGAACCTCTTCCCTGTTCTCTCTGCAGAGCGCTTGAGCAGAACACATCACAAAACTGAACTTCTTAGGGGCAGGGCTGCCGGTGCTTGGTGTTCATTTGAACCTAAACATATCCTTCAGCACCACTAAGGTCCCAACACCTCTGTGTAACAGCACTTTCTGGTTTTCCTAGAGGTACTTCAGCTAATGCCAGACTTGAAACCCTTGTGTTTCCCCTTTCACATTGAAGCTGTATAATAACTCGTACTTGGACCAATCTTCTGGAACGGCTCTGGTTCCTCCTCCTTCACTTCATCTGCTGCTATGACGGCCTGGTCATAGGGGTCTGCAAGAGAACAGAACCAGCAAGAGAGCTGACAACACCCTCAGGTTTTCCTTCTACAGCTGCATGGGCACTGAATGCTCCTACATCTGCAATGACATTTCGATCTGTAACAAGATTTCAAGACAGGAATTATAAACCCAATGAGCTCTCTGTCTGACTTGTTCCTCCTCCTTCTCCTCCTCCTCCGCCCCAAACAGATATTACCCCCTTTCCAGACCAGTAACATGTCTTGTAGATAAATAATGTTTAAAAAATACAGAGAAAGACTGAAAAAATACATTGCAAAGCCTGATTCACATTTTCTGATTTTCTTCCAGTGCATCTCCTATCTAACGATGTTATACTGCCTGAGAGTGGGCACGGCAATGCAGTCTGCAAGCAAGTCAGCTCATGAATCCTGACCAGTGACTTTCTACCATCTAACAGCACAGCTAGCAACAAATCAGAACCCAACCCGCTTTATAAAATAATTTAATTTATGCCTTAAACAATTCACTAAATCACCAGAGACATGAAACACCTGTTTCTTTGATTTTCAAAAGCCTGATCAATCGTTATGTACAACAAAAGCCTGGTATCTACTAGGGCTGGGCATCAACCTACTGGCTGTACACGTTGGGAGAGAGGATGCTCCTCTCCCGCTGCGATCGGTGGCAAAACTCCCTTGACTCCTACAAGTGTAGGATCAGACCGGCTGCACCTGAATTACTGAATGTTTGAAAGGATTTGTGAAATAAAGCACACAAAGGATCTCAGCTTACCTGCCCGGTTTTCTGGGGCCCCTTCCACACTAAAAACTAACACAGAATAGAAGAAGGAGGGGAAGAAACAAAACAGAAATTAAATCCTCTTAAATGGCCTTGTTTTCCTCCTGTATTTCACGCACCGCTTCAGCATATTTCAGCCCCACAGAATAAACCAGGCTTTGTGCCCCAGTCCCTCCTCTTCCCAGCAGCATCCACACAGGAACTATTCGAGCATGCCCAGCCCTACTGTACACAGATTCCCAAGGCCTTTGTTCTGACACTGACACAGCCCCACGTGAAGTTCCGATGCACAGCTGCCTCACACTTGTGTCTGCTAAGACACAACCAGCCCCTTGGAGGAACCGAGACAAACAGTGTCAGTGCGAGATACAAGTGGAAGTCATTTCCAAAGCCCTAGGCAGAGCTCCCTGAACCATAGCTATGAAGACACATTTCTGACAGAAGCAGACACGACCACCTCACAGTGACTTTCACTCCCAGTGATTTAATTTTGGCTCCCCCTGGGAGGAAGGGAGCTTGTGGTGGTGCACTGGAAGGAACACTGGCTGTTCTTAGAGCACATTCAGATGTCCACATGTTCCAGTCAAAACCAGTAATTTTTTTTGGACACCACATATTGTGAAAAACCATTTGCTTTTCCAAGACAGTGCAGCCATTCAAAACCTCCTGCTTTCCAAGCAGCCTCTCAGGGTTCCTTTCCCGGCCAAGTGAGGAGCAATACCAACAGGCTCGTAGCATATGCAAGCGAGGGTTTGGAGTATCTGTGGACTCTGAGTCAAGGAGCTTCAGATGCCCAGCAAGCAGGGGGCAAGCCAAAGACAGTATGTTGTTGCTTCTGTTTCCCCCAATGTAGAAAAAAGAAACACTGCTTCTGGAGGAGGGTGTTGGCTTCTGTCCAAGTGTCACCAGCCTAGGCCACATCGACATTCACAGAGGAAAACTGTCCCGTAAGGTCCACTGACAACTGCATCAGTTCACTACCACAGTGGTTAACAAGAACGAAACAACATTTGCCAACTCTGAACTGTGCTTTCTCACAGAGGAGCGTGTTGGGAACAATCCTGTTAAGTCAGAAACCAAAAGGCAACCAACTCTTGCCCGCCAGTAGCCAGACTGACAATTTACCTTGAGGGACTCAGCTCCAGCGTATCTATGCTGACCATGAACCTCAGTACAGACAGGAGGACTGCAAGGACTCCAGGTCCCAGCAGAGGGTGTTATTTTGATGCACGCCAAGAGAATCAAGCACAGCAAACCTCTTGCTGCAGCGCCTGTGGACTGTGCCTCCCCTGACAAAGGCGAGCGAGCCATGCTGTGCCATGGCCTGGACATCACGGGCCGCACAGTCCTGCAGAACCACATCTTGCCTTCCCCAGAATAACCCAGCAAAGACTTCTCATTCTCGTTTGGGTGTTTAAATGTCAAAGCAGTACTCACCATCCACGGCATGTAGGTCTCTGTGCTCTTGGAAGCAGCTATAATATTTATATTTTTTCCCACAAATGTCACACGTGTACCTAAAATTGTCTGTAGGAAGAAGAAAACAGGCCACTTTAGAAACTTTGAGAAACAAGGCAAGCACTCCAGACGGGGCTGCTCAACCAGACACCCTCATGCAGTCACATTCATCCCACATGCTCTGTCAAATCTCTAAGGCACACAGACAACCCCTGCTTCACAATGAGCCCCGCGTGCCCCACGCTGTATGGCTTGGAGAAGTTCTGGTTTGTTATTTCCTGCTCAGGGATCTCTGCTCCCCAGCACAGCCCCCATAAGACCTCACAGCAATGAAGATGCAGAGCAGCAGCCCCTGCTGAAATCTCCTTTGGAAGTTCAGGGCTACAGCAGGTAAGTACTGGTCACAATGGGGCCTAACTGGTAGAACTAAACACAGAGCTAACATATGACCTGGGAGAAGTCAAAGTCTTAATATGCCGACTGCAACACGGACTGGATGTGCCTGCTCGCTCGTACCACACGGGGTTCTCACTGCTGATGCTTACTGACTACTAACTGCCTCCAAGATCCCGCATGGGCATGTTATAACAAACAAAAACAATGAGAATCAACAGTCAAAACCACACAGGACAGTAAGATGCTCAGTGGAGGACTGACAGAGCTTGCTTTCATGTATGTGTGTACCCTAGACCCCTCCCTTCATCCCAGCAACAGCAGAGCTCCTTCACCACAGCTGTGTGGGGAGGACAAGAGAGATGCAGGTGTAGCCACCTCACTACAACCAGTAGTAGCAGATGGCTTGCATGCTACTAGCCTGTTGCAAACAAAGTAAAACACATCAGCCTGGGTAGCNCCACATCAGCTGTCGCGCTCCACAGATGAGCTGCCGTTCAGCAAGCTCCCCTCCAGTAGCTCTGTTGTTTGTATTCATGTATACACATGTTAAAGCCTCAATTTTACCCCTTCCACAATGCATTAAAACACATCAAAGTATGCACATTAAGTAAGCTTTTAATTTACTTCTCAATAATTTTATTTATAAAATAAATAAATATTTTAAGCTAGTAGGTATTGGTACAGCCTGATTGCTCCCTTGGGTTCACTACTGCAGTCCATCAGCACATGGGGCTTCAACATTAAATGAAGAATCACTTTCCGCCCCTTTATTCTGCTTGGCAGAATGACAGTAGAAGCTAAGGTGATCTCTAAGAGGAAAATGCCAAATATAAAAGGTGTTAAAACAGGTGGGCACTGGAACTTTACTTCTGCTACCAAAA
>VZTO01008545.1:13738-24897 GCA_013400615.1 Syrrhaptes paradoxus
TGCTGTGCCATGGCCTGGACATCACGGGCCGCACAGTCCTGCAGAACCACATCTTGCCTTCCCCAGAATAACCCAGCAAAGACTTCTCATTCTCGTTTGGGTGTTTAAATGTCAAAGCAGTACTCACCATCCACGGCATGTAGGTCTCTGTGCTCTTGGAAGCAGCTATAATATTTATATTTTTTCCCACAAATGTCACACGTGTACCTAAAATTGTCTGTAGGAAGAAGAAAACAGGCCACTTTAGAAACTTTGAGAAACAAGGCAAGCACTCCAGACGGGGCTGCTCAACCAGACACCCTCATGCAGTCACATTCATCCCACATGCTCTGTCAAATCTCTAAGGCACACAGACTACCCCTGCTTCACAATGAGCCCCGCGTGCCCCACGCTGTATGGCTTGGAGCATGTTCTGGTTTGTTATTTCCTGCTCAGGGATCTCTGCTCCCCAGCACAGCCCCCCTAAGACCTCACAGCAATGAAGATGCAGAGCAGCAGCCCCTGCTGAAATCTCCTTTGGAAGTTCAGGGCTACAGCAGGTAAGTACTGGTCACAATGGGGCCTAACTGGTAGAACTAAACACAGAGCTAACATATGACCTGGGAGAAGTCAAAGTCTTAATATGCCGACTGCAACACGGACTGGATGTGCCTGCTCGCTCGTACCACACGGGGTTCTCACTGCTGATGCTTACTGACTACTAACTGCCTCCAAGATCCCGCATGGGCATGTTATAACAAACAAAAACAATGAGAATCAACAGTCAAAACCACACAGGACAGTAAGATGCTCAGTGGAGGACTGACAGAGCTTGCTTTCATGTATGTGTGTACCCTAGACCCCTCCCTTCATCCCAGCAACAGCAGAGCTCCTTCACCACAGCTGTGTGGGGAGGACAAGAGAGATGCAGGTGTAGCCACCTCACTACAACCAGTAGTAGCAGATGGCTTGCATGCTACTAGCCTGTTGCAAACAAAGTAAAACACATCAGCCTGGGTAGCCACAAAGGATCTTGAAACTAATGTGTTTTACTTCACAAAAGGAGCAAAGCTAGGAGTGTACACATCAGCTGCCGCGCTCCACGGATGAGCTGCTGTTCAGCAAGCTCCCCTGCAGTAGCTCCGTTGTTTGTATTCATGTTAAAGCCTCAATTTTACCCCTTCCACAATACATTAAAACACATCAAAGTATGCACATTAAGTAAATAAATAAATATTTTAAGCTAGTAGGTATCAGTACAGCCTGATTGCTCCCTTGGGTTCACTACTGCAATCCATCAGCACATGGGGCTTCAACATTAAATGAAGAATCACTTTCCGCCCCTTTATTCTGCTTGGCAGAATGACAGTAGAAGCTAAGGTGATCTCTAAGAGGAAAATGCCAAATATAAAAGGTGTTAAAACAGGTGGGCACTGGAACTTTACTTCTGCTACCAAAAGATATTTGCATCTTAATGAGAGCAAAGCAATGCTAAGCTAGATCTAAGAGATTTTAGAAGTCTAGGCTGAACAAGCGAGACAGAACCCAGGCGTATGTACAGAGATGAAAAGGATTCGCTGCTTCAGACAATGCACTGCTTAAAGAAGAGCAGGAGGAGAAGCAAACATGACCAGAAGAACATGCAAGCGATAAAAGCACTGGTGGGTCACATTTAACTATGTTTCATTATATAATCTTCTGCAGTCTCCCTCTGTGGTCATACAACAGTGCTGAGGCTCTCAGTCTACCTTTTTTTGACAACTAAGA
Organism: Syrrhaptes paradoxus; assembly: GCA_013400615.1. Taxonomy (NCBI): domain Eukaryota; kingdom Metazoa; phylum Chordata; class Aves; order Pterocliformes; family Pteroclidae; genus Syrrhaptes; species Syrrhaptes paradoxus. The sequence goes on from VZTO01008545.1 coordinate 15,485, forward strand.
TAATCTAATGATTGCTAGTGAATATCTGCGTATCCGTTGCAAAAAAAAAAATACAGTCATTTGTCATCAGAGAAAATTCATAACGTGTCATCAGTCCCACACCAGTGGACATCCCAAAGACAAGAAACCAAGCTCCTTTTGGAAGTGTAATGAGCCGTGCAGTAGACGAACTGAAGACTAATCCTTCAAAGGTGTACCAAATAGCAAGCACTTTCAATACCTCCATTTGGAGGAACAAAAATATTATGGCCTTAGTTTGGAAGAGAAGTGCCCAGTAAATAAGGACACTTGTTAGAACAGAATAAACCCAAACGCTGGGCACACCACCTCACAGACTCAAACAGGCGTGGCTAGTTGGAGTCTCTGTAACTTAGGAAAGATTGTGGGGATCTCACTGTCAACAGCTGGGACCCGAGCAGCACACGCTGGCCATGACCACTTCCTTCCCTAGACAGCGTGAGGAAAATGAAAACATGATAAAAAGTGTCACAGCACACCCCAAGAGAACAGAGTTTTGCTTGTTTTGCTATGGGCTGGTTTTCCCTAAGGAAGAATGACCTCCAGAGTTTATAGTGAATCAGCTGGTATTGGTACTAATCTCTTCCTCCACTCTGTAAAGGAGATAACACTCGGCAAACAGTGCCAAGTCTTAGAGACGAGGAGGTTTACAGAGAATTCTGAAAGTTTCAGGAGACTGCTGATGTGCAGCTAAGCTTTACCCTCTCTGAACAATGGCCACTCTGCCAGGGCTGCACCCAAGTGCCACACTTCTTCCCTCTTACCCAATAAAGCTGTCTTTGCTGACAGAAAAAAAACAAAAACAAAAAAACAGCTTCCAGTGCTGTTCCCAGCAATGACAGCTTTCTTAGCAAGAAACTCACTGGGTGGAATTAGCCTGTGTGCTACTACTTCTCCTGCTCTGGGTTGTAACAACTACATCAAGGAAGATTCCAGCCAGGGCACCACAGCGAACACATGTAACAACACAGCTTTCAATGGGAAGAGCGACAAGGAAGAAATGTTTTCCTGTGCGGGGGGTGAGGCAGTGGCCCAGGGTGCCCAGAGAAGCTGTGGATGCCCCAACCCTGGAGGGGTTCAAGGCCAGGCTGGATGAGGCTTTGGGCAACCTGGGCTAGTGGGAGGTGTCCCTGCCCATGGCAGGGGGTGGCACTGGGTGGGCTTTAAGGTCCCTTCCAACCCAAACCATCCTGTGATTCTAGGACTCGGAGTGCTCAGCTGTGCCTGCAAGCCCCTACTGAAACTCCCATCCCTAAACCCCTGAAGAGATGGCACCAGCCACAGGCAAACTCATGCTACTTAAGCAAGTCTGCTCAGATTCAAACCCCCTCCTATCACCAGGGAGACATTACCACAGTGCAGCTCCACCAAAAGTAAAAGAATACCAACAGGCACTACTAGGACTTAAGGAAAAATGCAGGGAAAGATCCTAACTAGCCCAGTAGCACAGAGGTTCAGCGCTGTCCCTTACTAGTATTCAGGCAACAGTCCTGCGGAACACAGCCTTGCTGCAAGCTCAGCAATCACCGTACTACACTGCTGCCAACCTAGAGTTTCAAAATGCTCAAAAGACATCCAGTTAAAAATCAGACTCCAGCAAATATCATTCCTCCTTCATCCTCATGAGTCTTTCCAGGGGGAGCAGAGATTCCAGAAGGAGGTCTAAGGAGTAATGGCCTTATACTTAGTCAGCCCACATTTGATCTTGTGAAACACACGAATCAAAATACAGAATCACCTCCTACTAGAAAAAAAGGGAAGCAACAGCTGTGTTAGAAGGCAGTTCCTCAGAAAAGAAAGACTCCAAGAAATAACTCGCTGGGATCTGAACACATGCTGAACTGCTCGCAAGTGCACCTCCAGTAAAAGACAGGGAACACGATGCACTTTCCTGCCTGCCTCCAGGGGATGCTGCCGGCTGGCTCCTGTCCTGAGGTCTGTGTTCAGAAATGACTCGTGGCTGCTGAAATACCCTACCCTAGGGCTGATCACCCAGGTCATCTTTCTTACCAGATGTTGCATTAAATATGTGGAGAGGTTTTTTGTTGTTTTGCTTCAAACATTCAGCAGAGAAGAAAGCATGTACTTAATTTTTGGCAGGAAAGGGGAAGGGCAGAGAACACATGCCCCACAGTGGCAGGCAGAAGGAGAAGCTTCTTTCTTTAGGGCACTTGGCTCAGGGCCGCAGTGGATTTTGCTCTAGAAACCCAGGAAGGAAACTATAGCAATCAGAAATTTGTTGAAAGGTCAGGACTTCTGTATCACAAGCTAAAAATACAAATCACTTAAACCGCCCTCGTAAATGCAGGAATCCGAGACCACAAAAACTGTGTACAAACTAAGTTTCCATTGGGCTCAAAGAGCTCTATGCAGCATCGCAGAAACCCGAATTGGAAACAGCCACATACATCATCCAGCTGACATCCCCGCAATGATGACAGCACATCCCATTAAGGGTCCAGAATGATGGCATCTCCACGCAGCAGGCTGCAGGAGCTCCTTAAGGACTTCTCCAAGGTGAAGAACAATTTTGATCTGATCCAGAATTCCTACTGACCTTTCAAATAGAAGAAGCCACAAAAGCTACTTGATAAAGGAGCTCTCATGGCAACTAGATGCTTTTCAGATACTCTTGAGTCCTAAGTGATCCTACTCTGATAGAGCACCGCAGAAATAGCTGTCTAGCAGGGACAGCCTCCAAATGTGGAAGGGAAAACTGCTGAATGTAGATCGACTGCAACAGCCTGATGAATTATTGCTAAAACCCAGCAGTGTTCCAGGTCCCAGTTAACAAAAAAAGCAGCAAAATAAAGAGAGAGGGCAGTTTGGACAGCATTACTTGTCCTGCTCTACAGTCAGGGTGGCACCTTTACACCAGAAGGTTCGGGAATGGCAAAGGAAACACCAGACTCCAGGAATTCCATGTTCCTGGCTCACCTTGGAAACAAGGTTTCCTAAACAGTTCATAGAGTCCAGCAGCATCTCTGAAAGGGGAGGGGGGCTGGATTTCTTATAGTTAAGCCCACTGCAGTACATTTATCTGTCGTGACTCTATTTCAGGTTTAGATGTCTCCCCCCAAACAGGCTTTCTGAGTGAGGCTTATGTGACAAAGAAGTATCATCATTGTCCCTCCAGCCAGGGTAAGTGGATCACGGGACAGCTATAAGCTGTAAGAGGGGAGACTGAGATATTAGGCAGAAATTTTTCACCGTGAGGGGGTGAGGCAGTGGCCCAGGGTGCCCAGAGAAGCTGTGGATGCCCCATCCCTGGAGGGGTTCAAGGCCAGGCTGGGTGAGGCTTTGGGCAACCTGGGCTAGTGGGAGGTGTCCCTGCCCATGGCAGGGGGTGGCATTGGATGGTCACTAAGGTCCCTTTCCACCCAAACCAGTCTGTGATTCTATGCTCAGTTTCACATGCCTTAACTGTTTCCTGAAAATCTGCTGGCAGATGCTGGAGTCCTTACGAATCCTGCTGGTGACATCCACGGAGTGGTGAATGGCTGTGTAGCAGCACCTGAAAAAAACATCACCTTTCCTGGGATGTCTGCCTCACTGAAAGGAACCACGAGCAACTCCAACATTCTTCAGTAAGAGCCAAAGCCACCACAACTAAAGCACCTGATGCAAAGAAACAGGGAAATCTGGCATTTTCTGAGATACGTGCTCCATGCTTGTCACTGAGAAACACCTTTCTGAGCTGTGTCCAGCCCACAGACTACCTGAGCAGCCATCCCAGAAGACTCAAAGTGCAGCTACTGATTCCTTACAACAGAGCAGGGAGAAAAAAACATCTGGGACCCTCACTTGTTTCTGCGGCTTCCGCCCAGGGCAGCACAAAGACAGCTCTGGAGAGAGGCTTCTTCTCCCTTTCAGCAGCCAGAGGGGCACCTGGAGGGAAAGGAACACATTTATGGTTTCCTAAGCTAGCAGGATATTCCCCACGCAGGTTCACGGACAATTCCTCTGACCTAACCCTTCAGTACCTTTAGGGGCTTCCTTCTAGATGCTGGACTGGCAGCGGGGAGACACAAAATGCAACTCTGCAGACACAGAGCTTACTGCCTGTATACCTCCATGCACACCTCCTTCAAACCGTGTTCTTGCACAGAAGTGACGAGCTTTACACCTGCATTTTACAGCCAAGTAGAGAGTTGCCAGTAAAATCAGTTGCAAGCTACATCAGAGCTCAACTTAAGGGTATCTAATGGCAAAATTCCTTGAAAAGGGAGCAGGACTGAGCCCAATGCCAGCAGCAACCCCTTAAGAGGATTAAAGTGTCCAGAGTTACACTGGTAAGGATTAAATAATAATAAAATCCAGAAAACTGGAAAGCACAGAAACCCTCACACACAAAGGCACAAGCCAGCTCCTAAGTGGGGGTTAGGAAAAACTTTCCCTGTGGGCAAACTATTCCAAGACCATTCATTTGATGATCATTTACCACCTTCCCACAAACATTTGGCTTCTGTCAGCAGACATCTGGGCACACACACTGGCCTAACCTAGCACGGTGCCTCCCACGCATCTCAAAGGGGGGTCCTTGGGCTGTAAAGTACCAAACCAAGAAAAAGGGAATCCCAAACCCACACACAGAAGAGCCACATCCCTTGAAATTACCAAAAAATGGTGCAAGATGTTAGCTCACCTTCAAGCTGGCAAGGGGCTACACGACAGGTGAGAGGGCATGGAGCCACAGGACTGTGGTCGGTTTCTCGCTGAAGCATTTCAGAGCTTAGTCCCAGCTCCCAGGAAGAGCTGTTGCTGGTGCATTCAGTAGCTACAGGACTGGCTTCGCCTTACGGCATTTTTAAGGCACTTTCAAGCAGATGGCCAGTGAATTCTATGATACTTCATCCAAACCATGTGTCAGCTGAATGCATCAGCATGACGGAGATTTAAAAGCAGACCATCCAGGGCTGTATGTAATCCCTCCAGGTTTGGAAACTTGATGTCAGACAAGCAGGAAATTCCATACAGAGGGGAATACCCCAAATTAATTTCTGAAAGACAGCCCCCTTGTTCATAACAGTCTGATGGTCACATACAGTAATTTTTTTTAAAACATTCTGGGGAAAAATGTTTTGGGTACTACTCACTGAATGTTGACAGAGAAAAGACTTCCCAGGCATTCTCAGGATGTTACACATCAATGAACTGCCTCTCCCACAGTTAGGAGTATGTTAAAGTTGAATCCAAATAGACAGCAAATATCAGCGATTTAAAGCTAAAATATTATGGCATTTTATGATTATCCCCCAAATCACCATGATGAACCCAGATATTCACAATTCAGACACACCAAACAATATAACACTGGCATATCTAGTCTCATGCTTCTTTTTTCTGGTGTCATTTCAGGGCAGTGCTGGATTCTTTTTTATTCACATTGTAACTAAATGTAAGACAAAGAATGTTGAAAAGAAAGTGTTAACATTCTACCAGCAATTTGACAACGAACAGCCTCAACCTTGCCTAATTAAAAAAAAAAGATGTGTACTTGTAAATACCTAAGGTGTTGAGGCAATAAGATCTATATCAATAAAGATGCTGAATCTCCCTCTTAAGTGAAAAACTCAATTCAGCCACATTGTGGAGTTATGCACTTATACACAATAAAGGACATTTTATTTTAACCTCTTTGGAGTCAAAATGGTTTGGCTGGGAACACACACCACTTATCTGCTTCACAACTGTTTAGATTAGATGATGTAGCACTGAGAGTTTCATAAAGGAAAAGCAAACCTCATCTTGACTTTTTCCTACTCATTTGTCTGTGTCGAGAAATTTTGTTCTTAGTGTGATTTCCAGATGGGAATTCGCAGAGTATCACTGCCTAGTTTCCAAAGTGGAAAGGAAAAGTGATAGTTAAATGACTGAGCAGTACTGAAAAAGAGAACCTGGCTCCATAAAACTTTGCAAAGAAGCAAATCAAATTAAAATAAGCTAGGAAGGATGCAGAATCCCCCACTGTACAACCACCCAAGATAATCAAGAACTCTAACCTTTTTGCTTAGGTGGAAAGGAAGGGGTCTTGAGAAGGTAATCCTCGTATTGCTCTGCCTTTCCTGGTTATGAATATCCTTCAAAATGAGAATACTGAGAACTTAAATACTTAAAGTGTTTTGTTTTTTTTTTGTGTGCTATTCAGGTTCAATGTTGTTGAAATGCCAACAAGCAGCTGAACAGACAAAGGTTTAGGCTCAAAGAAGAACCTGGAATAATTAATGGCATTACTGCTTGTACACCTTTTCTTTTGCTAAATTTCAAAACATGTTGGAAGATGGAAAGTGTATTCCTTCATAATGAATGGTGCAGGGACGTATTTCTATCTTCAATAAAGCCTTCCTGGCATTTTCAGGACAAACTGATGGATGATCGGAACAGTCGGAGATTACTAGAATTCTTATATTTTTTTATTTGAATAAATATATTTCTCCATTAATTTTGCTGCCTAGGAACTCTGTAAGAGTTTTGTTACGAAGTATTAACATCCAGATTTCCGTCAATATGGTCTATTTGATCAGCACCTGGGAAAGGGGCAAAAATTTAATTTTTATGTGTATCTTATCAAATTTCTGTATAAGATCATGTGAAGATCAGAGATTTATAGACAACGTGAAGGGCTCCTTTTCTAAAATCTTGGATTAAAACTACACACAGAGCAACTGCTTCTCTGCAGAGGTATGGAACCATATGACTTGCATGAACATCAAACCCTCCACATGTCCGCATGTGTGTCACGCTCCTGAGCACAGCTCAAGGCAAGACACCCAACAGGATACCCGAAGCGAGAACATCCAAAAAGAACCCTTAGTGTAATAGTTATGTCAGAAGAGCACCTTCAAATTTACCCTATCAAAAAGCAGGTCCAGGAAACGGTTACCTACTTTGTCCAGCCTCGAAAGACAATGGTGCTGTAATGTGAAGGCCCTGGGTCAGAACTAGGAAACAGTGTAAGAGAAAAGCAAAGGGAAATGGATCTCCTGTTGTTACAGAAAACCAGAGAAACCGCAGTGATGAGCTCTCTCTCCCATTCCAGCCCTGCAATGCACTCAGAGAAGGAGAATGTAAGAGCAAGACAGGAGTAACCTATGTTAAAATGCAACAAACAGCACTGCACCCTGCCAAAAAAGTCTTGTTCCAGGGGAGAGTGAGTGACCCCAGCCTCAGAGTTGCAAAGAAATCACCTTCTGTGAAAGGCAACAACCACAGCACTGAAGGAACACCTCTCAGGCCTTCAGGGCAGAATTTTCTTCACACTGTAGACCCCTGAACTAAATTCCGTATTATTTTCTTAATGTCCTCCTCCTGCACTGACATTTATCATTCTTGGTCTCAGCCCATTGGTCATTTAAATTTGAAGATGAACATATTCATCTACTTGTTAGGCAAATGGGAATCTAGAGAGACTTTACCTGCTTCAAATGCAAACACATTAGAAAAATAAAACCCATTTTTATAGCTCTCCCCAAGGAGCGGGAGGATTATTAAATAAAAACATTGGAAAAATTAATCCCAAAGTTCTAAATGACTAACTCTTCATTCTGGCATGTGTCCGTGGATGTGCACATACACACACACATCATTTACATTAGGCTTTTAATTGTGTCAGGCATTAGTAAGTTCTACCACGCACAACAGTGGAACTTCCGATTTTTTTTTCTGCTACCTCCCAAAAAGTAAAAGGAAACAAAAAGCTAAAATTTGCTTAAAGGAAACATTAAGGTTGCAAACTTGAATATTTAAAATGAATCAAGAAATGGAGATTCTAAAGGTTCTTCCTTATTTAGAGTAACACCAGCAAACTATTTAGATATCTTTCCATCGCTAGTCAGAACATTAAAATCACCATATCCTGTATGCGTAAGGTCTGGGCAAGAAAACCTTAATTTTGAATATATTCATTTCATGGTTGAAATTCACAACCCTCAAAATGTTTTTGCACATGCAAGCCATTAGCACTATGCCTCCACAGTTAAGGTTTGCAAGGCATATTCCAGCCCACATCCTTGCGTCTAACCTTTCACTGCTTTTTCAAATAAATTCCCTCTTAAGCTGAACTTTCCCATGCTTAGTCAGAGCCCAAAGGGAAATACGTTTTTAAAAGATCAGGCCAATCATTTTTTATTTATGGGGTTGTGAAATATTTACTATGTATTCCATTTCGGGGGAAAAAAAAATTGCACATTTTTTTCTCCTTGCAACTAAATAACGTCATACAGCGGAGACACACACTCCTCATGGACGCTGTCCTGCAGCCCGGTGATGGGTTTGCATGTATTTGTCTAAGAAATCGAAATGAAAAACATTCTGTTTGCAGCCTGCAACATCCTCAGACCCAGATGAAAGTTAGTGTCCCCCCTAGCACCCAATGGCCTGCCTCAGCCCAGCATCCAGGCACAATCTAGCACCCAGTTAGCAAGTATGATACTCCTATGAGTGGGGAAGGAGGAAATAAAGCTCACAGACAACAGCACAGTTATATTTAATTTTCAAAGGACTGATAAGAATTCCAGCCAGCTACCAGGAGTTGGGATATGATCACAAATTAGAACATATCCTGCATTGAGGCATAAATGCTCCATGACATCTAGGTACTTGGTAAGAGGGACTGAAGATCTGGCAAAGAGAAAGGGGGGATGCATCACACGACACCCACTCACTGTGCCACAACGTGGGAGCTTCAGCAAGAGAGATGAACGAGTGGCAATGTCCCCAGCAGCCAGCTCTGCTGTACCAGAGCCATGTGCTGCCCTCCAGGCTGCGGCAAAGCCCGAGCTTGGAGTTAAGCTCTGAACCAGGGATAGTGATGGTGCTCGGATAGTAACACAAAACCCGAGAGATCCTGGGCTGTCCTGCCTGCTTCAGCACGTACTTCGCTGGGACTGAAGCACCTCCTCTGAAGATCATTTTGGTACCTCTTCTATTATAAGGATATCTATCCTTCAAAGCAGTTATTTTAAACTCTGGGACAGTGCAGCAGATACTGTGCATCCCTGCCTTCCGTGGTATTTGCTCTTATGTGACACAGCACAAGGAAAATGTGCTGACTGGCTTTACCTTCCCTAGATTGCATTGGTAAAACTGATAGCCTTGGAGTTGAAATGCTTCTCAGCATTTTATAATTGTCATTTGCCACAGGATTTTGGTCTGTACTACAGTAATCTGTCACTCAGAGGAGAGAAGAGTGTACTCCATCCATTTCTCAGTCTCCTCTTGAGGGCCTGCTTTGTGCTGGAGAGGACACTAAAGCCTGGTCTCTATCAAAAGAGCTCAAGAACTCTTTATTTCACCAGCTGCACCCTGTCTTCCCTCTAAGATGTGTCTGTGTTGTTCTCTCTGTAGGCTACCGGTATCCGTGGAACCCTTCGATTACACAAACTTGTTAACCCCAA
>VZTO01008545.1:24972-50261 GCA_013400615.1 Syrrhaptes paradoxus
GGCCTCAAGTTGCACCAGGGGAGGTTTAGGCTGGATATTAAAAAAAATTTCTTCACAGAAAGAGTGATGAGGCATTGGCACAGGCTGCCCAGGGGAGTGGTGGAGTCACCATCCCTGGAGGGGGTCAAGAAATGTGTAGATGTGGTGCTTGGGAACATGGGTTAGTGGGTTGGGTGGGGCTGGGTTGACGGTTGGACTGGAGGTCTTTTCCAACCTTAATGATTCTATGATTCCTACACACTGGGAAGGGTGATCGAGCCTGCCCACAGAGGGAAAGCCAAGACTTCAGTTTCAGTGCAGCAAAGAGGAGTTAAGCCTGGCTGCTGGCAGAAAGTCTGAGAGGTTGAGGAACTGTCTGCACAGCAAATTTCTGAAGAACACATTAGAAAAACAACTTTGAGGATATTTTATCTATGAAGCAATGAAACTCTCTGTAGCCCAAATTGACTTTTAAAATTCTTGCAAGTTCACTGCAATCAATGTGAGCTTGCAAATTTTTGTCAGTGACAATCACCAATTTCATCTAGTCATCTCTATCCTGCCTTTGTGCAAGGGGAAGGAGTCCTCTTGAGATAACTAGAAGGAAAAGTGCATTCAAATGCTCGCTCAGAGTCATGAACTCTAGTTTCAGGAGCAATCAGCAGCTGCTCCTAATGAACAGCCACTCATTGCCCTCACATACAGCCTGATGAACGCCAGTTAACCCAGCACCTCGCAGCAGGCTGTGAGCTTCCTTCCAACACTCCTCTCAGCTGGCTCCCTAAATCATGTAGCTCCTCCAGTATGATCCACTACCGACCCCAGAATGTGCCACATTTACCTGGACATGGGGAAGCAGGTTTTCCTGCCTCAGGAAAGCACAGCTGAAACCTACCTCCTCTGTGGGAGACAAGAGGGAGGCTACAGGCTACTGCTGCACAGGCCACGGGAGTTCCTGCTCCGCAGCTCGGCTCTGCGGCTGCTCCCGCTGCGGCTGTGCCCTGGCAATTGCCACCAACTCCTGCTCCACAAGGTGCTCCAGCCTGGGTGGGGGATGTCACCATTTCAGGTCAGCCAGAGCCTTCCAGCAGCGCTGCTGGCCACAGCTTGGACATAGCTTCTTGCCCATGTGTACTGCTGCTGTCCTCAGCCCTGCTGCAGGCACGCTGGTGCTGCCAGCCCCTGTATACCCTTCTCTCCACTGTCCAGACAGAGGAACATCAAGGGCTCTGGTCTAACAATTTCTTTTTCTAGTAAATACAGTCACTGCTCTCTCTCCTTCAAAGAGAGACAGAGGTCGGTCTCCTTCCAGGAGAGACTCAGGCAGAGCACTCTCTCCATAGTGCCACAACTTCCCACCTACCCCAGAAAAACTTCATACCATGATGGTCTAGGAAGAGCAGCTCATCAGAGTGTGTGGAAGTGATCAAACATTGTCACACAATATCCCAAGACCACTTTTTGCTCCTCCTGAAACCTGGTTACTCAACAGGGAAGTCTGAAACACCTGGTAAATATTGGCACCTGTGAGACGGTAATGCTAATTTTGAAAAAAAAAAATAAATCTGCAAACAGGAAAAAAGGGCTCCAATGCAACAGAAAGGCCAACAGACACAAAGAAAAAATAGGTTGTGTTACTTGGGATCAGTCTTGGGATTTTGTGGGATCTGTCCTAAAAGCAAGCACAAATGTACCAGGACAGTCACTCCCGTTTCCACGAGAATTTAAAGCACAAGTGAAGAAGGTTGCCAGGCGCTGCCAGGCAAAGGATGGCCTGGGCTTACAGACAGGATTTGAATGCTGGACTTTCAGGCATCTCCCAAATTGTGGAGTCCACTGAAGAGCTGTGTAGGAGCAACCTGCTGGCAGCATGACCACAGGGATCTGCTTTTGAGAAACAGCACAAAATCTAGCTTTGCCTCTTCAGCAGAATTGCATGTACGCAAAAGCAGGTGATGGAAACAGAAAGAACGGGATCTACCAAAAAAATAAAAACATTAGTGGTCTTCCAACCTCCAGCACATGTCACTGAATTGCCATAGTAACAAACTGCAGCACCGCCAGGAATGAAAGCATGTGGGTTGTTTTAGCGGAACTGCTTTTTCATGTTGTTTTTCTGCACACCACAGAATAGCCGGCTGGTGGCCTGCTAACAGTCTGACAGAGCGAACAGCACACTGACGGCCAGCGCTGCCTGGGAGCACTACCTGCTTTTAAACTACAGCTTGCTTGTCACGGTCCTCAAAAAAGTTGTTACCAAGGCAAAAGAACAGAGCAAACCACACTTAATCAGCAAATTGCCCCTGAATTCAGCCAACCTGACAGACAGACTAGAGATGAACTGAAGGCTCCTGAAGCTTCCCACTTTTAACAGCATTTTGCTTAAGGATTCCAGGAACGGTAAGAGTCTTTCCCACAATATTAATCAGCGTTGCTCCATCAGGCTCAGGACTTCTCCCCTGAGAAGAGGAGCTAACCACACATACGTGAAGCAATTACACCAGCTACATTTCAAGAAACCTTCAAGTTTTCGTAATTCTTCCCCTCCCATTTCTCTGTGCATTTGTTGTTCTGCTTTCACAGGGCACAGAAGTGCGATTCAACAGCGTAAGGCTGTGCCCAGCAGACGGGACTGGGCTGCAAGCCCAGAGACTTCCACTCTCTTCTTTTGCTGCTCACCCGCTGGTTGCCTCTGGCAAGTCACTAACTCTCCGTCCTGCTGCTTCCCCGCCTGCCTGTGGAATACCAAATCCCTCTGTAAAATGATTCGAGGCTCATCCAAGCCAAAGGCTTAAAAGTATTAGGGGCTAGTAACACTATTTGCTCTACTTGTTAACATTTGGTATTTTGAAAATGGGCATTAAAATACCACTGCTGAGTTGTAGTTAGGCAAGTGCCATATGAACAGTTGCCAGAGCAACCTTAATTCTGTCCTAGGCTGGCCCAAAGAGGCAGAGGTGCTATCAGAAAAGCAGTAGTGAGTGTGTAGACAAAAGCTGAGGTGCTTATGCACTCCCAGGCGAATTAAGGTTTCACGGGAAACCATAAAACTCACAGTTTAACTTTGAGCTCTACGAGCCAGTTATGGTTATTTTGGAGACGTTCTTGTACATAAATTCCACATTCCTACAGAAAAGAGTAATACCAAAATCCACTAGCCTGAATATTACAATCCATAATCTGTAGCAGAGTTACAGATCTGGAAACAGCGAAGGCTACCAACGCTCAGGAGACCAGGGCTGTGCTGGTGGAAGGTCACACTCCCCTCTACCTCTGGGGATGAGCCCAGACACAAGCTGTCAGCATGGAGACCATCCTGGGTTTTCTTCCTAATCCAACCACAGCTCCCAGGTATAGGCACTGCCATGGGCTGCTGAACACTGGTGCCAGCCCAGCTCTTAAAACTATTGTCCCCAGCCTGTGACATGTGCACTGAACACAACCCGCTTCATGACCCAGCACAGTGCAAGGACCTGGCCATGTCAGAGGTGATGCTCCCCACAGCCGTGGCTCTGGCACACTGTCCCTGTTGGGGCAGGGATGTGGACCCCTGCTTGTCAGCGGTTTGATTTAGCTATCTGTCAGGTTGCCAAGAATTTCCCATGGTCTGTGAGCAGCAGGAGAGAGACTGTTTTTACAAAGCCTGTAACTCCCCTAAACATGACTGGAATTTCCATGGAGAATGATGGCGCAGATCTAGCCCAAACACCTTCTTCTCGAGGACTTCCAAAGGCTAGAGCAAATCAGAGATGCGTACGAGCATCTCAGAAGAGACTGCCAGACTCTTCTACAGGAACTAGATGTCATATCAGCCACCCCTGCCTAGAAAAAAATATCAAACAAAGTTTTTTTCAAAACCTCTCTTCTCCTTTCCTCCTCCTGCCAGTCAAAGTTGGTGGCAGTTAGACAAGCCTTTTTATTAACACATTAGCACTGTGGGTTGCATTGTTTTCTTCTCTCTACATGTGGGAATTCTGGTCTTGGACCCTGAGCCAAAAGCAGCTCCCAAAGCCATGTAACTATGTCCCTGTGTCCCCACGAGCACATCTTCTCCTCAATACCACAGATCTGTGTCCCTTCAAGAATGGGTCCAAAAAAAAAAAGGGGGGGCAGGGGGGGAGGTCCCAGAGACACTATCCATAGACTAAAAACCCCACAGGCTGAAAATAACCAACCAACTGCAACAGCTTTTCCTCAAGGGAGTCTTCAAAGTGCCATCCCAGCTGGAAAGTCTAAACACCAATGTCTCCTCTTTAAGAAGGCAGCAAACAAACAACTGGCCTCAGCTGCATCCCCGCTTGCCCTATGACTCTATTCTTCCCAGGAAAAGAAGGCCAGGCCAACCCTTCTGCAGCAGCCTCCTCTTACCACAGTCCTTCAGACCTGAAGGTAGGGACACGATACAACACAGCTTCACCCACCATATCAGTAACTCATCCTCCCAAGAGGCCAAGCACGACTCGCTCTCAGACCCAGGACAGCAAGATGCAGACTCTGCTTCCCAAGAACAAACACGACTTGCTGCTCTCCGGGCAAGCCTTCAGAGCACAAGGCAGCTAACTGCCACCAACGCTTGACCACCCCTGGGACCAAGCCAAGGTGCCCTCGCTGTGCTCCGCAAAGGCAGCAGCCAAGATGTCTCCCCACCTGACACAAGCTTGCCTTCACCAAAACTTTTCAGGTACCCGCTGTTGCTGTGGATAACAGCTGCCTCCAAAAAGTCACCATGGAAAAATCTTGAACAGCTTTTAAAAACCTGCAGTTCTAGTTATTTGATCTAATGCCAAGGACCCATTGCTGGTCAAGGGAGCTCCTCACCCACACCAGCTCACGATGGATGCAATCTATGCTCCAGAGAGAAGCACATGAGAGAAAACAAGATCCTGCTGTATCCCTTAAATACTGAGAAATTTTGGAAGAAGGCAGCAAACCATGCCTGCAGAGACCATGAATCTAGAAGTTCCCAATGAGACAGAAATAGCCGAGGAAGATTTGAACAATACAGAGGTCTGTAATAGAAAGGGTGTAAACAGCCAAATTGGGTCGCAGAGGAATAGCAGTGGAGCAGCAGGCAAAACAAAAATACCAGGAAAGGAAAGATAAACAAAAAATTCCCAAAATATACGAGGAGCAAACAGACTGACAAGGAAACAAGAGGGCCATTGAGTGGAAAAAGGAGAAGAGCTGTGCAGAGGCAACAAGGGTAGGCCAGAGATTTAATGCAGCCCCAGAGGGGAAGGCACAGGGAGGAAAGAAGACAGCTGAACTATTTCACTACAACAGCAAGGAGGGGAAGAGGAAGATGACTTTGTCAGGAAATTACAACCATGTGCACTTAGAAACAGCAGCGCTGGCTGAGCAGTTTCCCATTCACACTGGAAGACAGGTGACACGCAGGGCCTGTTCTTCCACCAGGGTGGATGGCTGCGGTGGTCCTTCCTTCCCCATCCCCTGGCCCACCACTCACTGATTCCCTGCTCCGGTGGCTTGGTCTTGCCTCCAGCTCTTTCAGCTAGATGAGACTACTTTGGGATAGCAATGAGCATAACAGATAAAAAGTGGGTTCAATAACTCCTGCACTGGGGAGGAGGCCAAATTCATACAGCCCTGCATGAAGATGGAAACAGTCCCTGCCTCTCTTACTCCCCTCTGCTCCATCTCCACCGGTACCAGGGCAGCTCCTCTGAAGCCTGGGGCAGGGAGCAGCTCCTTGTCGCTGTTCCACTCCCACAGACTTCCTCAGTCTGTGACCTTCCATTGTCCCCAGCTCCCTGAAATCCAGACACCACAGAAGCAGCATTTATGTCCACAGAAATCCTTCTATGGCTCAAATGGCATGGGGTTTGCCCACACACCAGAGGCATGAACCCTCGTGCTTTTTCCCTTTTACTCTCCATACCTCACTCTGCCCTGTCCTTCTCAGCCAAAGAAATTCCTACAACAGGTTAAGAAGTGCCAAAGCTGACTTATAGAAAAAAACTCTGTACAAGGTCGTTCCCAAGCTCTGGCAAAAAGGATACTATGTCCAGTACCTGAACAAGCCCAGGATGCACAGAACCTAGCTGAGAGCACAGTAAGGCCCTGTGCCAAAATGCAGAGCAAGACGGCCAGGAGATGAGCCTGGAAAGACTCGGGATAAGTAAAACACTGACAGGCACCAGAGTATCTACTGAAAATGAGACAACAAAGGAGGCCACAGGAGCCTGGGAAGGAGTCTCCATCCCCTGCATGGAGCTGGACACCACACGTCACTGGGTCAACGGAAAGAGAAAGGGCCGTGCTGCAGAGCCCATCTCCCCTCCAGTGGGCACCAGGAGTGGGCACACCCTGTGTGATGGCTGATGGCTACTGAGACACTTCAGCTCAGGGCAGAGGATCTCCATCCCCTGCCCAGAGTGAAGTCAGCCCTGCTTCTTTCTGCAGACAGAAAGCCATGACTGCCCCACGCTAACCCCAGCTCTTCACCTACCACAGAATGGGCCTGAAAAGGTGGCATGGTTATATATTTTAATTATTATTTTTCTTTACTATTTATCTAATATTTTATACCTAACCAGGGTAGGTTTGGTGCCCCCAAGTCCCACTCTGAAACAACCAAGGTTGGTAACTTACCTTTCTTATGGAACCCGTGTCTCTCACCTAACGCAATCACAGGAAAATCCAGGTCAGCAGGGACCTCGGGAGGTCTCTGGCCTGACCTCCAGCTCAAAGCAGGTTCTGCTCTGAGCCCAGACTCGGTTACTTGGGATTTACCCAGACTGGTCTTGTAACCTCCGGGGATGCAGAAGACACAATCCCTCTGGACAACCTGCTCCACAGGACGGGGGAAAGCCTTTCCTTCAACACCGCCTCTACCTCTCTTCTTACCACATTATGCTCATTATTCTCCTGCCACTGTGAACTGCCTGGCTCTATCCTCCCGACCACCCCTCAGAGGGGCCATGGGCTGCCCCCAGCTCTCCCTGACACCCCTCCTCCCCCGGGGCACAGCCCCGCTGCCTCAGCCCCTCCTCACCTCACCCGGGGGCCTGCGCTCAGCCCGCTCCGGTCTATAAACATCCTTCCCCAGGGCAGGGACACACACACCCCCGAATGTATGGATTTAAAAATCCTACAAGCCTTGATCTCACTAGAGGGGCTGGGAGCACCCCCCCTGTGGGCGCTGTGGCCGGGCTGAGGCGGCCGGGGGGCGGCGGGAGCTCTGACGGTGCCCGCCCTCCGTCTGCCCACACCGCCCATCTCCCCGCGGCACCACGGCCGAGCCCGTCCAGCCGCAGCCACCACGCTCCCCTCATGACGGGGAGACGACGACAAACGCCTCCCGCGGCCGCTCTTCTCGGGGGGAACCGTGCGGGCAGGGGCCGCCCCTCCGCCTCCCGCTCCCGGACCCGGCCGCCAGCGCCGCTCCCCGCCACATCCCCCGGCGCTGCGGCCGCACCAACCCCCGGGGCGGGCGAGGGAGGCGGGGGAGCCGCGGTCAGCGAGGGGAGCGCGCCCGCCAAAGGGGCCTGTGCACCGCAACGCACCCTCAGCCCTCACACACGCCTGGTCCCCCCTTACGCCCCCACAGCAACGCGAGTACTTACTGCTTTGTGAGGCTCCTTCACCTGAGGCAGCTTCAGTGTCTGCAAAGAGAAAGAGCTGCGCTTAGATCTGGCGGCGACTCTGCCCCACACGGCGCCTCGGCCATCCCCTGCACCTCGCTCTCCTCCGGCCGGCTCTCCACCGCCTCAGCACCCCACCATCGCGGCACCCCACCACCGACGCCCGGCCGAGAGCAGCTCCCCAGAGCGGCTGCAGCTGTGAGGCGAGGCGCGGGCTCGCTCGGCGGGACGGTGGCTGCTGACAGAACGGGCAGTGGAAGCCAGCTGCCCTGACGGGTGCAGGCTGTGGGGCGACCCGGGCCCCTCAGGGGCTGTTGGCTCAAACGCAGCTGCCCGCAGTCCTTGGGAAGAGCCCCACAACTGGGGCCTCCTCTCCCGGGGTGCTGCAGGGGCCTGGTTTCAAAAGGGGACGGCGAGAAGGGACACCTCTACCCTCGTCCTGCCCTGAGGGAGCTCTGGGAAGGAGTGGGGTGCGAGGGGGTGCCGCCAGGAGCAGCCGTGTCCCCGCTCTCCCCCTGCGGCTCTGCCCAGGGGAGGTGAAGGCCAGCTCGAGTCGTTCCTCCAGAGGGGCACAGGCTGAGGTGTGCCCAGACACGTCCTAACAGCCCCACTGCCACTGGTGGAGCTCATAACGATGCGTTTTGTAATTTCTGCTGAAGGTTCATTGAAATTGCTCAAGCGCTTCATTGCTGGGCAAGTGCTGTCAGCCCAGGGAAGCACACAGGGAACAGTGCACCCAGCTGGGCCTCCCCGGGAGAGGGCACAGGCTGCTCCACCGCTGTGCGGCCCCGTCACGGACAGCCATGGCAAAGCCTCTGCAAGAGACAAGCTGGGAAAATGCCCCCTCCCCAGGGCCATGCTGTCCTGGGCTGGCTGAAGGCACACGTGAAAAGACGAGAGAAAACTCCCTCCACTGTAACGTGGGACCACAAAGAAGCACACAGCAAAGATCATGTTCAAGCCCTAAAGAATGCAACGGGCAAAGCTGCAAGCTGGAAAACAAAACCCAGTGTTACAGTCAAGGATCATAAATGATTAGGGTTTCCAAGCCATTTTGAAGTGTTTCATATTCATCCTAAATTGCATATACTGTATGTCACATTATCTAATAACATAACTACGTTTCAAAATATTCCGTATGTCTCTTGGAATCATGCTTGCACTGCTCTGAAAACCACAGCTGCGGAATGTTACAGCGTTTTTGAATTTAAAATTTGCAACCTTAAGTAATAAACACTGTTTGCATTTAATTTCCTTATTTCTTAAAAATAATAAAAATAAATTATTGTGGATTTGTGAATCTGGACATTTCTACTTGATTAACCTGCCTGATTAGATCACTCTTCCAGGCAATGATATTAATTTGGCACAACTTCATAAACTGAGGGGCCAGATCAGAAACCCTCAGTATCAGATGCAAAACCTCGACAGTCAAACCCCTGTATTTTTCCACAGCTGCTACTTGTTTGAATTACCACCTATCACTCAAGGAAAAAGCTAGCTGTGGCACAATGGAGATCTGCAAAATGCTGTCCTGGCATTCACAGACAACGGCATAAATAAACCATAAAAGATATGTACTATGCATGCAGCAGGCCATTTCTGTCATTTAAATAGCTTTAAAAAGTACTTTAGTCAAACTTAACAAGAATCAAGCAACACACAAAGGTTTAAGGAACAGCCATTTCTGAACTGTATTAAGAAATCTTGTTACCGTTAGTCATAAGACAGACTAAAGTCTTCATGAATTTAAAAAAAAAATAAAAATCCCCTAACAGCCCACTCTAAATCACCTTTGGGCTGAGACCAAGTAATTACAGCTGTAAAACAAAAGACCAATTTCTGAGAAAGTTGCAAAAGTAAGTGAGAGTAGGGAGGTCAGCAGGAAAGCTGGAAAACAGACAAATTAACTCCTGTGTCTCAAGTAACTTTCTTCATCTCCTACAAAAATCTGCTGCAGACTGGGAAATGTTCACAGTAAAAAATGGATGCTCGGGATGCAGCACAGAGGGCAAAGGACTCCCCAGAATCCCGTGATTTTTCAGTAGCAGATCATCATACAAATGAAACCCAACTTTCTTCAGCTCAGGAATACCATCTCTCCTCAGGAATGGTTATTTCACTATTTTCATCTTCTCACCTCCAAATCGTTTCAGTCACAGAACTGCTCCAACTCAGACTCCAAAAAAATGTGCACTTTGGAAAAATGTGTTTTTCCATATTCACAGTTTGAACGACTCATCTTCCTTTTCATATTTTTGGAATCAGGCAGAACCCATCCTTGGAAAATATTAATCTGAAACTTTAAAAGCTTTGAAAAGTTTTTTAACAACTGGTTAAACCAGAAACTTTGCCTAAAGAAAACAACCCCACTCTAGTGTGTTCCACATCTGTTCTGATGATGGCAGATCAGCCCCTCGGCTGGCACACCCGTGCGGGACGGTAACGGAGAGCTGATCGGTTCACAGGGAGGCAATGCAGCAACTAAATAATGTAAATAAATAATAAAGAAAAACAACTTGAGCAAAATCATCATTCAGCCCAGAAAAGCTTATCTGGAAACAGAGAACTTCCACCAATTATTAGAACAGAGCGATATATCCTGCGAGGGTTAAACTCAAGCCTTGCTATTTTCTTTCATTTGCTTTCTGAAGAATTCTCCTTTGAATAAAAATCTCCCTCACTTGGCCTCAGCCCAGAGGTTTTGAAGTTTACTTTTTGAAAGTCTAATAAAGTAATTTCAGCCTTTTTTTAAAGTTATCTAAAAGTGAAATAATTTTCCTGACTCAAAATATGCAGATGTTTTGCTGCTCACGTTGCTTAAATATGACCCAACCGTACAAAATAAAACTTTGCAGCTGACTAACTCCTGAAGGGAATCCAAACCTTTTAATGACTTGAAAAACCCCGCACAGCTCAACAAAAAGCGCTGTAAGCAACACATTTTGAAGGCCTGGGTTGCATGTAGGCGAAGCCGTACCGTTCGTCAGTGCCGATCGCTGGGACAGAGCCCTCCATCGCCACCAGGAATGTGCAGCCTTTCTGCTCCGGCCGAACTCCAGCAGCTCTGCAGGAGGAAGGAGCCGTGACCCTGCAGGGCTGCACAACAGCTCACAAAGGAGCCTTTCAGCTCAACAATGTCACTTTTTTTGTTGGGTTTCTTTTTTATTTTATTTGTGTGTTTTGGGGAGGCGAAGGGGAAGGAACGCAATCTTTTCATTTCTTCTCTGATAAAACGGAATGAGCAAATTTCTTACCTACTTTTCTGATTCTTTGCAGAATCCTTTACGTGGGATTTTCTGTGCCTGCATCTCGGCTTTCAGGAGCAAAGCAGAAAGGGAGCTTGCCCCTGCAAGGCAGCACGTCTTGAACAAGAGCTTCCTCAACCCTTTGCACTCGCGAACTGCCAGGAGATCAATCGCTCCCTGAAATTCTCCAGCCAGTGCTGAGCACCACAGGGAAGGCTCAAGAAACTAAGAAAATGCCCCGTTTTCCAAGAAGAAACCACCCATTCCTGAAGGCAGACAAGAAAAAAAGTCAGCCTGAAGAACACAGGTCACCTTCATCAAAGCTCCTCTAGAGAGGAGGCAGGTCCCAATCTAAAAAAAATCTAGGGAATTTCACCCATAAATGATCATTACAAAGAGAAATGTAATTTTTAACCTTTAGAGATCTTGCCAGTGTGAAAGTCTTAATGTGGAACTGAACAGATGAAAGGATGGGAAGAAATTTAAGTTTTGCACAGGGCAACACAAGTGACTGAGAAGTAAGGACTGACTGCAAGAGCAGAGAGGGCAACAGACCTCCCACCTGCGCTGGCCACGAGCCATAAGCCCCCAGCTTATCTGCTGCAGCTCCAGACTGGACACCAAGATGTACAAAAACCTGCTTAGAAATAAGCCAGGACAACTTGGGACCTCCAAACCTCCCACCCCAGGGACAGAAAGGTGTCACTGAAGGGTGACAGTTGGGCTGGCCAGACAGACAGGTTTGTTCAGTTGTTCTGCCCCAAAGGTCCAAACCAGATCAACACGAATATCTGCTCCCCCGTGTGCTGAACCTTTTGCATCTCCAGCTCTGTCCACCTCCAGGACTAACCTGTAGTTTGGTCAAGGACCATCAGTGACACAGGAACCACATGAGAAAGCAAAAAGCAGAGGGCTATTCAAGGAGAAGGGCTGTATCCTTCAGCAAATCGCAAAAAAGCAGATATTTCTGTGCGAATGCCCAAGAAACCCTGTAAGAAAGCACCTAAAGAGAAGAAAAAGGGGCCTGAGCTTGCTCCATCTACCTTGATGCTGAGCTGGAGTTTGCCCAGGATCAGTCAAATCTTTGGGTCCAGGCAGCCATTAGGTGACGGATGGGTGGCCCCGACCTCTCAGAAACCGCGGCTGATGGCTCGGAAAATGCATCAGGCGAAGAGGGAATGCCAGGTCCTGCCACTGCAATACAGCTCCTTCCTTGCCCAGCCAAAAACTAGTGACGAAGAGTCAGGATCTGAGTTCCTGGCAGCTGGTAAGTGCAAGCTCGGTTCTCAGTGTCTGGAGGATGAGCAGATCCAGGAGAGCTGGCTTCCCAGTGCCTGGGGTTTTATCCAAGACCTGGAGTGAAGGTCTGCAGGGAGAAAATGCAGCAGAATCCCATCCTCAGTGTATGTGTAACCACCAAGCTATCCGATGTTTGTTTCGACGGTGCAATACCAACTGCTTCTTCTATACGAAACCTTTGATCCACGTGGCCATAAAAGCATCTTCCACAGAAACGTCTGTCAGTCCTGCAGCCTTCTGCTACCTCCAGCATTGTTACTGGCAGAGTTCCGGGTACAATCCTCACTGGATAATATCACACAGGACTTTCCTCCGTATCATCCTTTATTTTTTTCCCTATCTATGCATTTCATGCACGTGCAATGGCACATTATTTCTCTGCAGACAGGGACGCTTCCCAACTACTTTAACTGCCAGCTCGGGTTCTATTTCTGGGAGAATCACATTTACAGAAGTGCAGTGAGTTTCAGTTTGATTTCTTATCGAGGAGTGTACATGAATAAATATCTCATTTTGATTTTTATTGTCTTAAGGCAATTCAAATGCACTTTAAATGTTACTACTACACGCATCAGTTTCCAGCAATATAAGCCAACATTTTCTAAGTTTCACATATATAAATTGTGCTTCTCCACCACTGAGATGAAAATTACTGATAAATTTCCACATTCAAAATTTTGAAAATGTCCATCTTCTATAGCTGCACATTAAGACAGCTTTGGAAGCAAAAGGTAAAATCATGTCTCCACCGAGTTCAAGACAAAACGATGGGTATCAATTGTACATGTGTATGCCGATGCATCCAGATCGTTTAATATATGCAGCTTGATTGCATGATCAAAATATAAATAAATGTACAAATCAAGTGGATCACACACTAGGAGGTGACCTCATACTAATAAAGCTCCTAAAATTCTAGCTGAATTAAAGATGCCAGAGTGCTTGGGGAAGAGAAGTAAAATAAAAGCAATCTTTGTCCCAAATTTAAATACTGCAATTATTATTGTAAAATTATTGCAATGCTGTGATGCAACAGTAAAGCATTCTGCACATCAGCAAATAACTGCTGCTCACTATTATTTTATGGATTTTTCTTCTTAAACGGCAGAGTGAAGCTACTTTGTAGTCACATTTAAAGGAATTTTAGGAATTTTGCTGGTATTTAGAAAGGAATACCAGCATCGAAAAACAATTCTGCATGTATCTAAGGATACAGAAGCAGCTCTGTGATGCCAAACAGCACCCGAGAAATATGCAACCCTGCAATTAAAGGATGGATTATGAGACTGTGAAAAACTCTGGGACATTAAGGATGCACGTTCACTTCTCAGCTGTGCATTTGTTGACTTCTGAGAGTTTACACGTTTAAAAATGTAATATTGCATTAGCCCTCATTATTCCTGGATTTTAAAACTTTTCACTGGGAGTCTCCTTTATACTCCTTTAGCCATTCCAGTCAATCGTTTTATTGAAGATCACAGGTGCTGATACTGCTCGTGAGGAGCTAAAGCAGATGCTCCTACGAGTCTCATGTGCAGACTCCGGTGCTCAACTCAGGTGAAAGAAAATAAAACTACCGAAAGGCTCTGGAGCTAGTGTCAGGTCCCTGTTGTTCTGTTATTTCAGATACTTCTCCAAATCACACAAACTGGACTAATTGTACAAACCGCCAAGCAGAACTTTCCCCTTTCTGCAATTAAGCAACATCGAACTGGCCAGACTTCCAGAAAATTCGAATAAAAGTCACTCCTGCCTAAGCACGAGATAATTCCTACAAACACTACATTTGGGAAGAGACCCCAGCTGAGAGCAGGGGTCCGGGGGTGAGTTCAAACATCATTTTTATTTTAATATAAAAATACAGCTGAGCAATGCCAATATCTGACGTGACATCCTCCCATCCTGACTTCACGGGGCTGGACTGAAACCCCCGGCTGGGCAGGAGCACGGAGCCCCTCGGGGACATGCCGAACCCCCTGGCAGTGACTACACACCGACACGGGGGATCTGCCAGGAGAAACTGCAGTTTGCAGCTCTCCCAACACACAGTGTGCAGTAAATACCGCACCGAACGCAAGAGCCGCTCCCGACCGCAAAAGAAATATTGCTGGAGCAGAGAGCCACAAGGCTCAGACAGCCCCCCAATTTATCCTAGGAACGGGCCACCCGAAAGAAGCATTCCTGAGCAGCAGCAATCTCCAGAATCTTCCTGAAAATATTCCCTGGGCCTGCCTGCTACCCCAAGATTCCCAAAGATTTGAGCAGGAGTGCGATACCTCTGTGCGCTCGCACATGGGTCTGGAAACAGTTGTAATACTTGTATTTCTTCCCACATATTCCACACTCGTAAGACCCTGAAAAACAAGACACAAAAGTATACATCACCATATTAGATCAGGAAAAACAGCCTCACCACATACTTCTCCATAAACTGGGGACAAAAGAATGCAGTTTGCAGCAAAGTCATTTTTGGAAGGTTCATGGAGATAAATGCAGGAAATCACTATCCCAGACTCAATTCTTTTTTCAGCCTTATTTCAGATTCCTTGGCATATTACCCCGAACTTGCATTTTCAGTATATCTTTCTAACTTTGCTAACGTGAAAGGGCCACTCTCAAAATAGCCTGACTTAAAATTTTATAATAATGACTAATATTTCCTATGGACAGAAATAACCTTGAATTACTTTTCAGTAAGTTCCTGGTATATGGGAAAAAAAAGCTTTTCAACTGCAAAAAGGCAGCATATGTTATCTTGAGGCAAGGAGTTTTCAAAATTTCTCAAGAAATGCACAATGTACAAATTTCTCAAGAAACCCACAGAGATTTGGTAAATATCCACCCAGAGGAAACCGAATAGATACAAATAGAACTTTTGACCTTTTTAAGGAAAAGCACATGACCACAGTAGTCTCTCTTCTCAATTTGTGTCTCTAATTCCAGAAAACACACATCTGCAAATAGTCATTTGAAATGAAACCAGAGAAACGGAGCTGGGAGAATCATTTGTAATGATGAAATTATGCAATGAATTTAGCCTCTTCTGTTTATTGGACAGGCAGACAGAAATTGCCTTAGATTTGTTATTTAAGTTGATTCAACCTCTTTTTTTCCCCCCACTCCAATTTGGCGAACAGCCTATAAATTCACCTTGAAGCTCTCACTTGCAAAACATCTTGCACATCTTAGCCGTCCATCAGCAGCTAAGGAACTGCGATCTGTCTGTGCCCTTCAGCAGGGCGAGAGCAGCACTAACTGGAAGAGGAGGTGGGAGAAAGAAGGGCTGAATATTATTTTGTGTGAACGTAGCATTTCATTTCCATGGACTCTTCCTCACGCAACCTTGAAACAATCTTTTTTCCTGACCATGCAAAACAGTGAAATCCAGGGATGAGCCACAAACAAGAACAAAACATTCACGCGCACATCCAAATCACTTCATTTTACACCAATACTTACCCCGTGCTACTCAAAGCGAGCTCTTTCCAGGAACAAAACCAACTGTGTTTTTTTGAACACGCTATAGCCATGTTCTTTTTTTTCCCTTCCCATGCTCTATTGCTTACAGCTTGGGAAGAAAACAACCTCCCTTCCAGTTGGTAACAGCTCCGAATTCCCTGTCCATCGCTGTTAGCATCGCTTGGGACTGTCTTTTGAGCCTGGGAGGCTACTGATGCTGAAAGAGGCATTTCGCTACAGTCCGATACACAAGAGTACACATCTGAGAAAATACTCTAAAATCCTGATATTACAGTCAGTTGACTATGTCTGATTTGCTCCATAGCCTTTTAATTATCGCAGCTAGTTGTACTTTATATATAGATATACATATATGGGGCTGTCAACACCCGTGGTCACTCCACACAGGCTTTTCTAAGTGAAATCCTGGCAATCAGCAGTGGCCAGCATCTGCCAGCCCCCATTTTCCATGCTCAAGGACTGGTAACATTCATCACCAACCTCCACAATTCTCTCCTAAAAACTGTTCCAGCTGGAGCCCCCCTAGCAGCACCGCCAGCAGACGAGCGCGCTCCCCATGCCTGGGGATGACCAACCAGTGTCACGGTTGAGGCTCAGCTGTACCGACGGACGCCCGCCCGCACCCCGAATCAGCACTGCGTGCACACAGAGCACTGGGAAAACAGATAAAAACCAGTGATGAACTCCAGCTTGGATTTTTTTTCCCATTTTTCTTCTATTTCCCCCTTCATCTGGAGATAGTCTATGGCACATAGATGTATTGGGTTGTGCAGAAGTTCTTCAAGAAGAGAATAACCTGTACAGCTAACTGTGCAGTGCCTTTACTAAACCAAACCAGGCTGCAGCCCGCGTGCGAGGGGCTGTGCCTGGGCAGCACGGGCAGGAGCTCAGGGCAGGAGAGGGACCAGCACATCCCACAGCCGGTGCTTTTGTGCAGATGTCCTGAAGCACCCTGGGCTCAAATTCAAGCTGGGAAAGGCTGGAGTCATCTTCTTCGAGGGGGGTACCTCTACCCACCTCCTACGTGTGGACAGCAGAGCTCTGCCCCAGGAGGACAGCGGGTTTGGGGAGGGTACACTACACATCCAAAATCCTGCAGGCACCGAGAAAACTCAGCAGCCGCAACAGTGTACTCAGCACACTAGGATTTGGGGGGAAAGGCACAGATCCTCACATTAGAGAAAGGACTTGCCACGATAAATGTGGTATTAGGGTGGAGGAAAGACAACATGGAAAAAAAAAAGACAGACATCTCTATGTGTTAAAGCCTCACAAAGAACATGCCCATGTTGCCTTGGACACTGCCACCGTGGTCACGGTTTATCTCGGATTTTCTCCACATCAGTATGTGTCATGCAGGTTAAAGCTGTTTGTAGTAGGAGGGGAGATGGGGAAGGTTTTGGGTTAGTTGGTGCATTCAGTTTTGCCAGGCTTTTCCTGAGCCTCGCGGCTGGGATTTGGGCAACGCATCCGTTGCACCCAGAGCTTTTTCCCTTGCTCCCTGATCCCTGGTTAGACTTTCACACCCTTCCATCACATACCGGACGTGTATCTCAATGCATGGTCAAAAATCCAGGTCCCTGAATATCGATTTCGTGTATATCCAACCGGAGAGCCACGTTCCACTGCTTTTCCATCTAAATTGTGCAAAAAAAAAATCAGAAAAGAGCCCTTAAAGTGGATGCATTTCCAAAGAATAATGATGGCTGAAGCCTATTAAAAATTTCCAAGACCCATCTGTCCCTGTGGCTTGGTAGCAAGATGTCAGAAGTCACACAGAGTTTCTTAAGGCTTCTGCAGCACTATTTTTTTATTTGGTCTAACTAGAGAGAATCCAAAGTGCTCTTGAATTACATGTGCTGAGCCAGCACTGAGACATCAGCATCATGGCATGAATCAGGCGTGTGTATGTTAGACTGATGGTATCAAAACAGAAGGATTCAGTCTTCCCTTTGTCTCGGAAACATTTCTGATTTAATGCATTACTTGAAAAATCCTCTCCAAAATGTTTCTCATAAAGCACAGACCAGACTTGTATAAAATTTCTCCTGATCAATGTGCAGATAACTCAGTCCTCCAAAACACAAATACTGACCTGACGCTATTCCCAACATCAGAAAATGATCCACACCAGCCAAACAGTCTCTCCCCCTTTCTCTTGATTTACAACGCAAGTCCCACTGTCTTTTCCTCTCCTTTCTAGACAGCTCCATGGTGGCCTGCCCTGCCAGCCCTGCCCTGAGCAACGTTCATGCTGGAGCTCCTCTAACGACCCTGGCCCAAGGCCAGCATGGGAAGCTAGCAAGAAAAAAGCAGAAAAGAACAGGAAATATGAAATATCGCATTGCGGGGATGTGCAGGGTGAGACACCCACCGCCTCTGAGCAGGGAGACCCAGTGGTCTTGGGATGCCTGAAGTGGGACACCCCAGGGCTTGCAAGACTTCTGTGGAAAAGCAGATGATGGGGAAATGGTCCAAACCCACCGACATCAGCAGCGGCTCTTCGGCTGGGGGACTGACCGCAGCCACAGCCACCACCCACCCCGCTTCGCTGTGTCTGCCCGCAGCATCACAGGGTTTGGACGGCTCCAGACGGATGGAAACAAGAGTCTGGAGTAGTCCAAGTGAGGGACAGATGTGAAGGTGTAACCAAACAGGAGGCAGCGTACGCGTGGCCTCAGCTGATGAAAATGCTACAAGTGAATCGCAGCAACTGAGCTGGGAACCCTGTTAGACACTGCTCCAGGTAACAACTGAAAATATAAATACAACACGCTCCTGCAGGAGATGTGTGACTCAGAAAAGAGATATAAACCTTCTAATGCGAATTTCAGCCAAGCCCTGAAGCCGAGCCCCGCAGGAAAGCTGTCTGTCACCTGCAGCCACACGTGCCCTGAAGCCTTCGACGCAGTGGCCCTGGTCACAACACATCCCCCATGGAGCTGACCGTCCCAGCACCACGAAAGGAGACAGTCTGGGAGTTGGCATTTCCACATGAAGGAGAGGGATTAATTTACTTCTGATTCCCTACTTCATCCTGCATCCTGAGTTACTATAAAAAAAAACATTTTTGACACCTTCCATCTCAGCTTCCCTGGTGCAGGTGAATCAAATCCTACCAAAGCCTTGCCTTGATGAACATACAGCACTACCAGATCCTACCACAAGAAAGGCTTCAGGGAGAAAATCTCCTGGAAGCACCGGTGAGGAGCAGCAGAGGGCACGAAGCCTCTGCTCCAGAGGATGGAGGCATCAGCATCTTCAGCTGCTCCAACCTTGGGCTCACCCAGAGCAGCAGCCGAAACTGCCAGCGAAGCTGCCGGCACGGGACGTTTCTTGTGCGAGTTGCACAGATGTCTGCAGCGATGGAAATAGTGCCTGTCTGTGGTTTCTGTGGGGGCACAGAAGGGACCAGAAGAATTGACTGGGAGCCAGTTCAAGAAACCACAAGGAACTGGTATCTGGGCAGTGCACACAGAGCACAGTATTTGGTGGCCAGACAGAAAAGTTATTCAGAGCCACGTCCCCAACAAACAAGAGTTATGCGAATGGCGATGAATGGGGGCACTTACAGGGCTCTCTTCACAAAGGAATCGGCCACCAACTGCCAATCGCCTCAGGACCAAGTTGCCTTTAAAGGAACTCAGCACGAGTCTATAAAATAACAAATATGATGCACATTGCATTTGGAAAGGCCCTTCCAGATAGGAGTTCTCCAGTTTACTTTTTACGGCTTTCAACCACCACTTGTTAACTGGTAAATAACTCTCTGTCCCTCTCCCAATAGTGCCTACACGTTGAACCGTGTCCCCCTTGCCCCAGCCTGTCCCCAAGGCTCTCCATAAGTTCAACATGTTGGTGTACATCCAAGTTGCCAACAGCAAAAGCCTGCTCCCCATTTTCCACAAAAATACCGACAACCTCAGCTAGAAACCGCTGTTCTCAGGGGACATCACCTGCAGAGTGGCTGCTGCTGCCCAGCCAGAAGCCCTGGGGAGAAGAGGGTCCTACATGGCCAACACNGTGTGTATGTTAGACTGATGGTATCAAAACAGAAGGATTCAGTCTTCCCTTTGTCTCGGAAACATTTCTGATTTAATGCATTACTTGAAAAATCCTCTCCAAAATGTTTCTCATAAAGCACAGACCAGACTTGTATAAAATTTCTCCTGATCAATGTGCAGATAACTCAGTCCTCCAAAACACAAATACTGACCTGACGCTATTCCCAACATCAGAAAATGATCCACACCAGCCAAACAGTCTCTCCCCCTTTCTCTTGATTTACAACGCAAGTCCCACTGTCTTTTCCTCTCCTTTCTAGACAGCTCCATGGTGGCCTGCCCTGCCAGCCCTGCCCTGAGCAACGTTCATGCTGGAGCTCCTCTAACGACCCTGGCCCAAGGCCAGCATGGGAAGCTAGCAAGAAAAAAGCAGAAAAGAACAGGAAATATGAAATATCGCATCGCGGGGATGTGCAGGGTGAGACACCCACCGCCTCTGAGCAGGGAGACCCAGTGGTCTTGGGATGCCTGAAGTGGGACCCCTGGGGCTTGCAAGACTTCTGTGGAAAAGCAGATGATGGGGAAATGGTCCAAACCCACCGACATCAGCAGCGGCTCTTCGGCTGGGGGACTGACCGCAGCCACAGCCACCACCCACCCCGCTTCGCTGTGTCTGCCCGCAGCATCACAGGGTTTGGACGGCTCCAGACGGATGGAAACAAGAGTCTGGAGTAGTCCAAGTGAGGGACAGATGTGAAGGTGTAACCAAACAGGAGGCAGCGTACGCGTGGCCTCAGCTGATGAAAATGCTACAAGTGAATCGCAGCAACTGAGCTGGGAACCCTGTTAGACACTGCTCCAGGTAACAACTGAAAATATAAATACAACACGCTCCTGCAGGAGATGTGTGACTCAGAAAAGAGATATAAACCTTCTAATGCGAATTTCAGCCAAGCCCTGAAGCCGAGCCCCGCAGGAAAGCTGTCTGTCACCTGCAGCCACACGTGCCCTGAAGCCTTCGACGCAGTGGCCCTGGTCACAACACATCCCCCATGGAACTGACCGTCCCAGCACCACGAAAGGAGACAGTCTGGGAGTTGGCATTTCCACATGAAGGAGAGGGATTAATTTACTTCTGATTCCCTACTTCATCCTGCATCCTGAGTTACTATAAAAAAAAACATTTTTGACACCTTCCATCTCAGCTTCCCTGGTACTGGTCAATCAAATCCTACCAAAGCCTTGCCTTGCTGTACAGCTGAAGTGATGAACATACAGCACTACCAGATCCTACCACAAGAAAGGCTTCAGGGAGAAAATCTCCTGGAAGCACCGGTGAGGAGCAGCAGAGAGCACGAAGCCTCTGCTCCAGAGGATGGAGGCATCAGCATCTTCAGCTGCTCCAACCTTGGGCTCACCCAGAGCAGCAGCCGAAACTGCCAGCGAAGCTGCCGGCACGGGACGTTTCTTGTGCGAGTTGCACAGATGTCTGCAGCGATGGAAATAGTGCCTGTCTGTGGTTTCTGTGGGGGCACAGAAGGGACCAGAAGAATTGACTGGGAGCCAGTTCAAGAAACCACAAGGAACTGGTATCTGGGCAGTGCACACAGAGCACAGTATTTGGTGGCCAGACAGAAAAGTTATTCAGAGCCACGTCCCCAACAAACAAGAGTTATGCGAATGGCGATGAATGGGGGCACTTACAGGGCTCTTTTCACAAAGGAATTGGCCACCAACTGCCAATCGCCTCAGGACCAAGTTGCCTTTAAAGGAACTCAGCACGAGTCTATAAAATAACAAATATGATGCACATTGCATTTGAAAAGGCCCTTCCAGATAGGAGTTCTCCAGTTTACTTTTTACGGCTTTCAACCACCACTTGTTAACTGGTAAATAACTCTCTGTCCCTCTCCCAATAGTGCCTACACGTTGAACCGTGTCCCCCTTGCCCCAGCCTGTCCCCAAGGCTCTCCATAAGTTCAACATGTTGGTGTACATCCAAGTTGCCAACAGCAAAAGCCTGCTCCCCATTTTCCACAAAAATACCGTCAACCTCAGCTAGAAACCGCTGTTCTCAGGGGACATCACCTGCAGAGTGGCTGCTGCTGCCCAGCCAGAAGCCCTGGGGAGAAGAGGGTCCTACATGGCCGACACCCAATCTGCAGATGCTTTCCCCAAGGGCTGGTGACCGTAGCTGAAGGAGAAGCTCCTACTGCTTCCCATCAGTGGTCATATCTCCACCCTTCCCTCCCAGGGACACCTCTGCATTTCAGAGTTGCCCATACAGTGATCCATCTCTCAAGAGGCACAAAAACTCAGCATATACACAGACTATTTCCTCTAAATTCTACGATCTTTAAGTCAGAAACCGTTATGGACTTCTTAGGCTTTCCCTAGATGTTTTGACCCTGCATAAAGAGCAGTGACCTCCTGCCCTGCTGGTCGTGGTGGCTGTCCTACTGGGGAGAAGGAGGACAGGAAGGACAACGATGCCCCCAAGACAGTCACCAGCTAACAACACAACCAGGGTTTCTTTCCAACAGCGTGAGCAATGATCAAGCCAAAACCAGGAGAAAATCTAACATCAATAGCTCTTTTCTCTCCCCCTGCAAGACAAACCAACCCCAACAGCAACACCAGGCAGCTCAAATTAGCTTTCTCCTGAGTCTCTTGAAGGAAACATGGTCTGACTGCTCTTTCTTCTTTTTATCAGCAACATCCTTTGGCTCTAAGAGTCACTGCTGGGACCTGCTCCATGTTGGAGCCAAGAGAGGAGTCTCTTTAGCAAGAGTGGTGCCTCTCCAGGGTCCCACAGAAAGCCTTTTCCCTGGAGCAGGAGGAGAGGACAGCCTGATGTTCACAGAAAAAAAGAAAAAAGCTTCTACTCATCACAGCTTGAGGTGGGTGGGTGGGGACAGGAAGCACTGTTTAGGAAGTGGCACACCACAGCCAGCCAAAAGTCAAAATTCTTCCCACAACATTACTAGCGAACAGAAAACCAAAGAGCAACCTGTAAAACCTGTTTTTGAGCTAAATCTAATCATTTACAGAAAGCATCCACTTTCCTCAAAACATTTCAACTATTCCTCAAGCCTTCCTCCTGACTGCCTCCTCACCTACGCCCAACCTACCACCAGCCCTGGGTTCACCATTAATTTTGCACGTGACTGATGGGCAAGTCATTTACCATGTCAAAAGAAGATAATAAGCTTTTTCTTACAGTTGCCCTGAGCTTGGTTGAGTCTTAGGGGTGCCCAGATGCAAACAGAAAGGAAAAGTGAAAGAAGGTCAATAATCCTGGGCCAGGACCCCGAGACTGATGTGCACCTTGGCTCTGGTCCCTCCAGCAGAGCCGGGCTGCCAGGAACAGCTCCCCAGAACTTCGTTCCTCTCCCCAGCACCACGGACCCAGGGAACCAACCCATGGGGCACGCTATCCCATAGCTTACCGAGCGTCTGCTGGTTGCGGACCCCACCTATGACCACGCAGATCTCTGCAGGCACATCTCCTGGCCCATCTTTTATATTCTTCTTGGAATCTTTGGTGTCATCCTGCCAGATCACCTCTTGGATATAGTCATCTGGTACTTCTGTTTTCACTTTCACCTCAGTCATCATTCCAGCCTCTTCACTGGGTGAGGACTGAGATGTCACCGAGTCGGAGCCCTCCGCCCTGGGGCTCCGCGGGCTCCTCTTCAAACACTCCCTGAATGGGGGGGAAAAAAGGAGAAAATATGAGTTCTCATTGTCAAGCACTCGCCTTCTCATCACTAGGACCTAATTAAAGGTACTTTCGTTTAACGCAATTTATTTAAAACAAACACGGGTAGGTGTGCCTCTCTGTTATATATGGTAAAATTTAACCAGATAAAAGTAATAAAACCATTTGCTAGTAAAAAAATAAACATCACAAACACCAGTAGCAGTCATACACAGAGTGAACCTCTACATGAGAGCACAGAACTTCGCCTGGTTCCCAGCGGCTCAACTCCAGCAGTCCTGGCTTTGAATATAATGCCAAGGCTAGTCCATCCACGCCAAAAGAAAAGCCATATATCCTCCTGACATTTCTAATTTAGAGCCATCTCCATCCTTGTGCACTTTCCCATAGGTTAATCTACGGTCACATCTTCTCAACCCTTCCAAGCAACCTAACTCTTGTCCTATGGTACTCGTATGGCCTTATATATGGTGATGATCAAAGGGGATGAGATGTAGTATAATGACATTTAGGGAAATTGTTACGTCATGGACAGATACAAATATCAGTGACAGAGTGATGGATTGGGAAGGCAGAGGGAAGAAAGGAGAGCTTCAGTGTATTTAGAAACAGATGAAGGAAATAGTATGTGAGTTCATCTTGGAAACAGAAAACTGGAAATTCATGGAAGAAAACAAACCAAATAAATAAATAACCAAAACCCCTTAAGAAAAGGAAGGAAACTGGACACCCCAAAGCTGCAAAACAACATCACCAAGTGCTATGGAGGCAAAAGGCAGAGGGGTTTTGAGCAGAAGAGATGAGGACCCGGTCATAAGCCAGCATAGCTCCTTTTCCAAACACACCATCCCACCACACACTACGGGCTCCAGGCTTTTAAGAGTGGTTATGAATAAATTCCAACACGCAATGCAACGATGAAATAATTGCTGGTTCAGTCTGTGCAGAAATCAAAAGAACTAAATATATAACAATAGCTTAGACTACCCAGAAGCAGAGATTTTAAAAACTGTGACATGTTTAGAGTCAGGTAAACACTGGGAACAGTTGAAGGTGTTTGAAAACATTTTAAGCAGAAGTAACAGGCAAAATTAAGTGAAAAATAGGCTGAACTTAGGGATGACAGTCATCAGACCATGCAATAGCAAAAGAGAAGAAAATCCCATTGCTTGGAAAATTGTAGACAGAACGAAGTATGAATTAAAACATTAGAAAACCAACACCTGCAATGGTTTCAGATAGGGGTTCTGAAGCTGGTAGACAAATGACAATGCTGCAGCTGAAAGCCAGAGTGCCCAGTGGGTACTCCTGGGAGGATGGAGATGAGAGGAGCACATGAACAAAGAGAACAGAATTCTGCAATAATTACCGCACAACCTCCTACACGGACATGTAGTTGCTATTTCAAAATGGGTCAGTCACATCGTATCGCCAGATATTTTATTATTCATCCCTTCATTCTCACGATGGAATGAAATGTACGATTACTGGCCCCTAAACAGCGGGAATTAGCCTTGGCCCGCCTCGTTCCCATCCTCCTCACACATACCCCTCCCCATGCTCCCAAATTCACTCTACAATTGAGAAGGATGAATTAAGAGAAAATGTGGTTGAAAACCGGGTGACCCTTATGGTAATATTACTGGATGTCCAAAAAGTCCATCTATCTCACCCAACAGCAGCGTGGCTGGACACCCACCCTAAAGCCACGGGAGAGGCAGAAGGCAGGAGCGGGGAACAGAACACTCAGGAATCGGAAAAGGGTGGGATGGACTGCAAATCCATCAAACTGAGGAGGTGTGAAATGCAAAAGCGATAGGGTGGGGGAACATCCCGCCCTCCCTGAGGACTGTGGAGGAAGATCATCAAAGCAGTACAGTTCCCACTGGTGGCAGAAAGGGGAAAGCAGGCGGTGGAGGGCGGCTTTGCACCTGAAGGGCTGCGTGAAAAGAAG
>VZTO01008545.1:70658-85619 GCA_013400615.1 Syrrhaptes paradoxus
TTGGTCAGAACTGACGGACACCTGCACCGCCCGAGACCACGGCACGTCCAGCCACAACATTTCCTCCGACAGTACACGGTATGTGAAGGTGGAAAAGTGTAATAAAGACGTGCCGTGGTGTTCTCCTCAAGCTTGGCAAAACAAACACAATTACAAGCTCTAAAAAAAAATAAATTTGCAGGAAAGTGCAGCAAGGTGACCTACGTGAGCCATTTGACATCCCTCAGCTCTCCGTGGAAGCGGCAGGGCCACCGCCGCATGATGATGGGCGGCTCCGACCCTCAGCAATCGCAAAGCAAATCTCAAAAATAACCTCGACGCCAAAGACCTACGGACTCGCATCGGTGGACGTGCCTTTGGCACCCGGCTGGGTGGCAGCACCCGCCGTGTCCTGGGCTGGGGCTGCCCGAGGAACCGGCCATCGCCCCCGCGGGACCCCCGGAGCAGCCTGTCCCTGCAATGTCCCCACCCTGCGGTGGCACCATCTGCAGCCCTACCCAAAAGCCACCTCCTGCTCGGCTTCAGGCTCACCTTCAGCACAGGAAAAAAACAGGAGGCGCACACACAGAGATTGTGCAAAATCTGGCTGAAATAAGCTTTTTCCCTTTTATTTTGCAGGAAGCCCATTTGGAATCAAACGGGAAGGGATGATGCCTTTTGCAGGCCACGCTGTTAATCCTTTTTAAAATAAAATGTTGCATTTAAACACTAAAAAGTGGAATTTCAGGGCTACAAACCCCGTGAGCAAGTCGAAGAGGTGAACTGCTGGAAACCACCGTTGAACCGCCAGCAACCAGAAGGGGCTGAAAGGGGTCAGAGCAGCTCTCGACAAAGTAGCGTCTTTGGGAAGGGTGAAGAGAAATCTCCTGCGCACCAGTTTACCCAGGTAATTTAATTCGGCGACTTCTTCATTTATAATTGAAAAAGCAGAGGAGCAGAGTCTGCATCTGCCTGGCAGCCGGCGAGCAGGGGAGGACGGACGCGGGGCTCTGAAACGCAGGCTGGGTAATTAGTCATACAACCTCTCAAGTAAAATAATTTACAATTCAAAATATGATTCCCTAAAGCTGCTTTTGTATGTATCGGGTCCGTTTAAGATAGTTTTGTTTAACTAATGCTAATAAATATCTATTAAATTAAAACGCAGGGAAGCAGAATGTGGTTTCGGGCCATATGCTCCTCGACGCAAGTTGTAAACGAAAAGTAAATCGTGATAAATAAGAGATGGATCCGTCAACATCTCCTAACGGCAGAAAGTGTCAAAAATTCCGAGTCCAAGCAGATGTACAACTGACCTGAGTAACACATGTTTAGGGAAAGGGCTGCACTGTATTGGGAAAAAACCCCAACATTTTAACAGTTACTGCAAAACACCAAACTAACGAAAAACAATAAAAATGTTCAATGAGATTTCAGAAGATTTAAGGACAGGCTTTCTGCCTGATCACTGCAATGATGACTGTAAACAATTATTCAAACCATGTGGCTTTGCACCCACGCTCAGGTCCGCTCCCGCCAGCGTGACACCCAGCACGGGATGGGGGTCCCAGGACACCCCCCATCCACCATCGCCAACGCCCTCCCTGGGGGGAAAAAGTTTTAAATCCATTTATTTATTCGTACGCAGCCACCCCCCAGGTTTTTCCTCCGAATTTCATCCCGGCTCTGCCGAGGGGAGATGCCCCAAATTCTGCCGGGGTTTGCAGGAGGAGAAGCCACGAGCACCCACTCCCCTCCCAGAACAGGGAAAAATCAACTTCACTCTCCAGACGCTTTGTAGAAGGGCTGAATTGTTTGTTTTACCGGAGGAAAAGAAAATAAACCCCAAACCCCACAACCTACTTTCCCCGAACGCCTTCCCAAAGACAGCTGAATAATTTTTCGGTGAAATGCAAAACACACGTTCGGTTCAGAAACGAGCCAGCAGCACCCAGCGTGGAAAATTTCCCCCCAAATAATTAAAATTTGGCAATAGGAAAAGCAACTGAAAACAGGTCTCACAAAGGAATGCGCCATAAAAATAACTGCAGGCCTGCCTACCTGCGCTGTCTGTTATTATTAACTTCAGAGCAACAGAACATGCAGGAAGTGAATTTTTTTTTCATTTTTAAACAAAGAGCAAGACATTGGCAGTTTCCTATTTAATTTTCATTAAAGAGAGAAAAAAATAAAAAAAGAAAAAAAAAAGCCCTGCATCACACCAAAACATCTGCAGAGCACAAGGACCCATAAATCCACCTGTGCCCCGTTTTTTCTTTTTTTTGGATCTTTGCTTCCTCCTGGCTCAGGAAACCCAAAGCCCCAGTCTCTGCGTGGCACCGCAGTCCCTAAAGTCACCCTCCCGCCGTCCTTCCCATCTCCCCCCCAGCTCAGCAACGTCCCCCAGAGTTTAGAACGAGCAGGGAGCATCCTTGAGCCCATGGGTGATCTGAGCACAACCCGTGCCCGGGCGCTTCCCGGAGCCAGGGCATCCCCAGCACGGACGGACACGATCTCCAACGCTTCAGGCTGCTGTGGTTCATCCCGTCCTCATCTCTCCCCTTTGCAGTCCCGTACGGGCAGCCTCCGAAAGGGATGAATTTTCCACCAGGGAATAAGTTCCCTGGACCGGAGGAATGTGCTGCCTATTTCCTCAGCTGCAGCTTCCCCTCAAGAAACAACCAAAATAATAATAATAATAATTAAGAAAAAAAAAAATCTGCAAGGAGGAAATCTGAGCTCTACCCAAGGCATCTTTGCCGGTCCCACGGCTGAGCTGAGCCCCTGAAGCGAGGGTCTCCTGTCCCCCCCTCACGCCCATCTGCAAACACCCCCCGTCCTGACCGTGGGGCAACACCACTGAGACAGGGGGTGGGGATGCCGGTGGCAGGTTTAAAATGTAATAGTGCCAAAATTATTTGTGAGCATCCGGGAGAATTTCACTCTTTTTCTCAGCTGCAGCCTTGCCACGGGAAGAAAAACCTGTGTACGGATGGGCTGAGGTCAGTGCTGCTTCCTGGGGCGAGGGGGAACACCTGATAGCAAAAAAAATCTGAGAATTTTGAACCCTCTGAGATGACAATAACGGGAGAGTTTTCTACTTGAGGTCATCAAAAGAAAAGGCAGCGGCTCCCAGCCTGGCCACAGCGGTGCGTGCGGCTCCTGCCAAGCTGGGACGAGCCTTCTGGCCGGCGAGAAGGATAACGGAGGCGTCGACGATGGGCAAAACCCAAACCCGCCCGGGAGACGCGCGGGCGACGCACAACCCCTCCACTGCTGGTCCGTGGGGACGTGTGAGCTGCGGGGGCACCAAAAGCCCCGGGACCACCCATCGGTGTGAAGACGATCTCGTCTGGGCTCTAACACAGCGTCCAGGCAAGTCTCCAGCACGAGGAGGGTGCTTGTTACTCCCGGCCATACTCACTCCTTACACCAAGCTTTAGAAAGACTTATTCTAACGTTGAGATTTCCCACGTTCCCTCGTGGGAAGGTGCCGGATGGGCTGCGACCTGCAGGGACATAACCCGTCCCCCCAGCACCCCCGTGTTGGATGGACGGAGCATCCTGACGCCCGATGCTTGAGGACATGGGAGTTTGTCACTCCCCACGCTGCTGCTCTGAAGCCCTGTGCCTGGAGCATCTTTGAGCACCCAAAATTCATGAGGTTCATTGAGCAGCTGCCGCGTGCACGTGAGCACCTCCACCACAGTTACACGTGCAAATAAACACCTGCTGGAGATGGTTGCTCAGCCTGGAAAGAAACCTGAGCGGTGTCTGGACGGGAACACAGCACCTCCCCGGCTTGGCCAGGCCCCGGCCACGTCCCTTTCTCGCTGGTGGCCAACCTCCCCAAGAGGACATGTGCCAAGGGAGCCAGCAACCACCACCGAGGGCAACACTACCATGGGACGGCCACGCTCGGCAATGACACCCAGGACCTTCTACCACAAGAGAGCGTCACAGCTTCAGGAGACGCTCTCATCCCTGCTCCGGCCGTCCTGGTGACACCGGGGGTCCCCTCCAGTCCCCGCCACGGAGGGTGCAGTGACCCACCTCCGCCGGTGTCCATCCCTGCGGCACTGGGGATCGGTAACAGCTGACGAGATTTCTCATCACTCACCTTCCCGCAGGTTCCCAGTTGCTGCGAAGCCACTGGGTGCCTCCCAAATACTAATTAGCGACCGACGCTAACGATGACACCAGCCAGGAGGATGATCAGCCCAACACAAGGGTCACGATGGGCACAGGATTTCATGGGAAAAGTCGCGATGGGAACAATCCCCTCTGCTCCTGTAGTTTAACTTCTGACTTCACCCAGGGCCCCCTCTACACTGATTTCAATTCTCTTTGTATTGGCAGGAGAATTATTTTTCTTTTTTTTTTCTTTTTTTTGCTTGGTCTTGCAAACGGCGGGACTGGGCATGCTCAGGCTTCTCCCCAAACTCTTATCTGGGGCAGAGAAAGTTACCGAATGGAGGTAAAAATTATAAGCATGCTAATAACAACAATAATAAATAATCATTATTAAAGTCTAGAAATTATTCTCATTCACTTTCATTGTATTTACCCTTGCCTGCTGTCTATTATCTTCCCATTTTATAATCTTAATTTAATAACCTGGGTGTGCTGCCTGCATCCGCCCAATTTCCGAGCTGTCGCAGCAACTCGTAATTACAAGTTCTTCTAAAAAGCTGCAAACGGAAAAAGTCGAATCCCTGCTGGAAAAGGCACCCAACGGGGTTTTGCTAACCGGGAGAGCCGTGCAAACACCAAAACCAGCGAGGCAGGGAGAAAAAACCATCACAAGCTCCCCACCAGCCTGGGCAGGCGCTGAACCACGCCAGCGCTCTTCCCTCTCCAAACAGAAAAAAAATTGCCTCTGAAGGACCCAAGGTTTTCGTGTCACCTACCATTCGTTTCGGCTCCCGATACTTCAGATAGTCGCAGACATGTTTAAGGGCTGTAAGCGGTTGCCTTTGAGTCAAGGGAATATTCAAACCAGTAATTTTATGAACTCGCTGAAAGCACTGGCAGGATCTGTGCTTTGAATTTCAATTCTTCCCCCGTGGCAGCCCGGGGAAATTCAAGTAGCACAAGCGAGCAGAAGCAGACTGAGGAAAGGGAACGTTAAATAAATTTTAACCTAAAACTACAAATGTTCAAACAAGTATTAAAAAGCTTCAACCCGAAATGCCTTTTTTTTTTCCCAAACAGTTATGAAATTAAAATTATGAATTAAATCAATGCAGCAAATTGGTCTGGATTCAAAGAGTTACTCCTTGATTATAAGCAACTGAAAAGTAATCAAAATATTTTTCCATCTTGTGTTCCTCAGTGCTCTGCCTACTCCGTTCTTTACGAGAAAAATAATCAAATTGAGGGTGAAGAGGAGAAAAGGCATTACTGATTACTTCTGAGCTCTCATATTATAAAAGCTGGAAAACAAGAGTGACCGGGCAAAACAACAGAATTATCTGCATCAAGCAGTTGTTTACAGATGGTATGAGTTTCCCAGAAAAAGAAACAGCTGGAAATATTTTTAAAGAATAAATGTATATGGAATGAAACCTTGGGGGGAAGGAGGGGATTATTATTTTTTACTTGGGGAAAAAAAAGAAAGGGGGGAGAAGAAGCCACGCGATAGCATTTCAGAAATCCATCCGTTTTTCCAGGTTTCCAATTTCACAGGAAACTCTCAGGAAATCAATTTTTTTAAAATCCTCTTACAGGCCCTTGTCCAAGTTGATAAAACAAACATATCTAACAAGCTACGAGTGCACACGGAAAAAAAAAATTTAAATAGGACTTATTTATACACGGAATCCCACACGATTCACTACAGAAGTGCCGTCACAGATTTTTTCAGGCGTTGCTGAGCCAGCACATCTCCTGGCTGCGTGCAGGAAGGTTTTGCTTTGAAATACCGCGGCCGATGGGGCTGCAAGAGTCACCCCCACGGAGGAGCCACCCGGAGCCACGCACCCGCAGAGGACCGGCCCTTCCCGCTGGGGCCATGCGATGTGCTGGGAACAACCTGGGAGTTGAGTTGAAGACAAACGGGGAGCACGCGCACGGGCTCGGCTGATGGGAGGTGACCTGAGAAACCATTTCACCTCCATGGCACGTGGAAAAACTCAGCAGAAGTTGACCGGGAAGAGGTTAATCTATCCTCAAAATCAGACCGTGCGATCACAGCGAGAGCAGGGGGTCGTGGTGGCTGGGGACGCGCGGCGGGGAGCACGGCCGCCTGGGCGGTCCCACCTTGGGGTGGTGGTCGCAGAGCTCAGCGGGGTTTGGCCAAAGCAACGCCCAGGCAGGAGACCCTTCCAGCTCTCTGACAGCAGGATGGCCAAATCCTAACGCACCTGAAGGTGTGACACCACAACACGGACACTGCGCGGGAGCGTCTTCTGTCATTGCTCTCCTGCACTCCTGACGCACGAGAAAGCAGGTCAAGTACCTGAGAGCAAGACGGCCCACCAGACCTGGACCCATCTGTATCATGAGCTGTTGTAAATGCTCGAATCCTGCTCTCTGAGCATTAAATGTGAGGCTGGGAAAGAGCGAGCCAAGCCCTAGAGGAAAAACCATCTCGGAACTGGGTGCCTCCCCTCTACCCAAGGGCCCATTGCTGGTTCCCAGTATAAGAAGGACCCACGTGGACCAGCCGGCTGGTCTCTCACAAGGCTGTGACCTTCAAGAAGCCCCAACTCAAGATTCGAGGAAAAACTAAAACCAAAACCAAGCCATGCCAAGAACATCCTCAGAGGAGCGCCGGCACTGGTGGGACATCCACCGGCCACAGCACCACGGATCTCAAAGCCAGGGAGGAGCCTTGTGATGAAGCACTTCTTGGAAGAAGCTTTTGTAAGACTGAAACTTTGCCCTTGAAACCTGCGGAGGCTGTGACGTATGTCCCCGGGGAGCTGCTCCAGCTCACGGTTAAGTCAGATGTATTTCAGTGGGAGCGACGCGATCCCTGGGCAGAACTGTACATTTTGGAGTTGGCTCTACTGCTTTTTTTGGTAAATTTTGGAGAATGCTTTGGGTCCCTCCATCATTAACAGCACTGCCCAGATGCAAGGTACCGACAACGTTCAGCTTCAATCTGAAGTGTGCAATGAAATATTAAGCATTTGTCAAACACATGATCATCCAAGGCAGAAACTCAGTAGCTAGAATTAAAAAATGCATCGTTTGATAAATATCACAGCGAGACGGCGTGAGGAACAGGACCACAAAGAGGTCCAGCGTTGGCCAAGGGTCCCCTGTGAGGCTGGCACCCAACACCCCTTCCCGACTCCAGCCAGGAAGGCTGTCCATCTGCAAAATATTAATTTTATCCTCATAAACAAAATCCGTCGTAGCATTTAGAGATGGGCTAAGAGGCTGAAACTAAACAAACATCTACTGTTTAGGTTAACTACAGGATGCCACCTTCTCTCCCAGTTTTGGATGATTGGCTTTTTTTAATAGCATGAAATGGTGGTAATTTTACTTTGGAAAGGGAAAAAAAAAAAAAGTCAAACCACATCGATCTAAAAGTAAGAAGGGGGTAAGGCACATAAAGCTGGATATTTTTTTCAAACTTAAAAAAGAGCAGTAATTACAGGGGGAAAATTCAGAAAGAGTTTAGTCTGCCTGGCTCCCTCAAAAAATAAAATAAAAAAAAAAAGCAAGAAAAAAAGTACAAAGAGAAAAGAGGAAAAAAGAGAAAAGAGAAGGAAGGGGGAAAATGAAGGAAGTTGGAGCAAAAGCAGGCTTAAAGTAGAAATCTTAGAAATTCTGCTTGCAAAATAACTCCCATCAGCCAACCACAAATCCTATAAATATCACCAGATCGACTCCCCGAGCAGATATAAATCAATAAATAAACAAACAACCCTTCAAGATTTTTTTTTTAAAAAAAGAACGAACCAAAATAAAAAAAGACCAAAAAACACAGAAAAACCTAGTTGCTTTCAGCAGCTCTTACCATGCCGAGAACAATGGGAATTTGGAAAATAAGGGGAGATGAAAAACAGCTTTTCCTGGGCACATTTAAACCCGATCCTGCTGAGCCACCGCACCTCCCCCTGAGATAACAAACACTGCCCAGGGCCCGAGGGGATGGAGACCCCCAACCCTCGCCCAGAACCCCTCCAAGCGGGCAGGGCGCTGGGAAGAGCGGGATGTCGCCCCGTGCCATCGACCTTCGCTTCCGTCACTCCCAAACCGACACCTTCGAGCCATCGGTTGGGCTGAAGAAACCGTTTTTCAAGCAGTTTGCACGGGACAAGCACCACCCGGCCCCGACCTGTGCCACCCTCAGTCCTCTGCAGTTCCCGGAGGTGACGAAAATGAGGGCACAGAGCTGC
Organism: Syrrhaptes paradoxus; assembly: GCA_013400615.1. Classification (NCBI taxonomy): domain Eukaryota; kingdom Metazoa; phylum Chordata; class Aves; order Pterocliformes; family Pteroclidae; genus Syrrhaptes; species Syrrhaptes paradoxus. The sequence goes on from VZTO01008545.1 coordinate 78,995, forward strand.
GGGGAAAATCTTTTCAGCCAAAAGCGGAGCTGCAGCGGGACCGACCACTGCATGGATTAGTGTCATTCTTGCTGAACCACTCATACAACGGAATATGACACTCATTTTCAAAAAGTGGAAGTGACACACTCTGACATTCAAAATTTTCTGATTCATGAAGGCAAAGTATCTGTCCTATTTCTTTTTTAAAGGAGGAACTGCAAGATGTGTTCAAAATCTAAACGAAGCCCTCGGAAGCCCCAGATTCTGTTCAACTCAAAACTATGCAACCCAAAATGATATTCTTCATTTTCTGGTCAACTACAAAAAATAAAATCAATATATTTTTCTCTTGGCTCAAACTGAAAGTGAATTTTTCAATTTCTCAGAGCTTCAATGAAACAAACAAAAAAAAAATCTATTTTTTGTCAGAGCAGTGCGGAAGAACCGCCACCGTGATGTGAAAAAAGGTCCCGATGTTCTTACAGGATCCGGTTTGGGGTTGAATTTTGCAGGTGGCATCGTCAGTCCTCTGCCAGTCTGCAGGGCAGCAGCTGCTGCCAAGTCTCGTGAAGGGAAAGGCAGGAGGGGTGACTGCACCCCCAGAATTCAGATGCAGCCTTGGGTCATGTCTAAGAAACAGAGAGAAATCCCCGAGCGCTGAAGCCCAGTTCCCAAACGATGTCCGGGTTCCCCTGCGATGCCGGCGGCTGCTGCCAGAGCCAGATGGGGCTGGTTCTGCCTCTGAGTCGAGACAGGAGCAACGAACCCCCTGAAATGGATCCTTTGCATGAAAAAAATGTCAGGCTGAGGGCTGTCTCCTCCTCCAGAAATCCTCCAGCCGCCAACTGCTCCAGTCCCCCGCGAGGACCAACTGCAAAAGGTGCTGGGCTGGGAAAAGCTCCCGTGTGCCAGCTCCCGAAGGCTTTTCCCTTAGAAAAGAAAAAATGATGCTCACCCCCACTTGATGCTGCGGCAGCCCCGCAGTGATTCACCTTGGGTGCGTTGTTTTCCGCTCAGATCACACATAACCTCAGCTGCAGCCGCGGATATTTGCTGTATGAACTGTACCCAAAGAACATGGCACACCACCACCTTCAGGACGGGCTTAAAGCACATCGTCTCCAATAAATGATTCTACTGAACATCTGGAAAATTTCTTCATCCCAAAAATTGTTTTCTGCACGTAACACTCCCAGTGTGGGATTACAAGTAAGGGAAGCTGTGATGATTCAGGGCATCCCTGTGAAGTCCTGATGAATACTGGGAACTGTCCTGAATCCCCAAACTCCATCCTGGGTGAGGAACCTCCACCTTGACGCCCTTTGACCCCACACTGTCCTAAATACAGAGGAGGACACATGAAGAGGAAACCCATGGATGCCCCATCCCTGGAGGGGTTCAAGGCCAGGCTGGATGAGGCTTTGGGCAACCTGGGCTAGTGGGAGGTGTCCCTGCCCATGGCAGGGGGTGGCACTGGATGGCCTTTAAGGTCCCTTCCCACCCAAACCATCCTGGGATTCTGGGGTTCTCACCCATGTCCATGCTCCAGAAGAAGGTCAAACTGCTCCCAGTGTGTTAGGGCACAGGCTCAGGAGCCCAGTAAGTGTCCCATGGACAACTGTAACCAGCCAAGACAAGGTGAATACCAGCTGGGACGGTGACTGAACTGGGACCGGAGACAACCCAGGACATCACACTGAAAACACCCTCTCCTCTCACATTAGCAAGTCATGCAATGGATGTTCCTAAAACCAGAGGACACCCATTCACCCATTCTCCCCTCACAATTCCTCCACTTCTTCATCTGACATTTATTTTAAAGACAGAAGGCCAAAATCTGTAATACCTTTGCCAATCACCACCCCAAAAATCCCGTACATGAGGGACACCATCTCCCTGCACACTAGGAACAATAAAGACAAACAACTTGCAATTCCTACCTTGGTGGTTTCAAACCAGACCACTTTAGCAAAAATGGAAAATTCTTCTTAACTAATGGTTATTTACCGGTGTAAAGAAACCTAAACGATAAGCCGCTAACAGGAGCTCCAGCCCATGAAGCCCCAGCTCCCAGAGGTTGTCCATGGGAATACCTGCTGGTATCACCCACACCACCTCCTCCAGTGCCTGGTGAACACCTGAGAAAGCATCTTGCAGGTCTCACCACAGCTCCTGAAGAAGGAATTGTCTAAGTATTTCCCTGTCCAGGCTCACCGCTCCCAGAAACCAAGGTGCCTACATGTCACGGTCAATGTGAGTGGACACGCCAACGTGGCTCTGCTCAAGGATCCCAGCAGCTTCAGCTCAGGTCATCCCTAGCTCTTGCTCTTAAGAAAGACAGATATTTGATGAATGATCCAGGAAAGATGCTCACGCTGGTGCTCCTCACTCATCTAGATGATCGCTGCCACTCTCACACGGAGACAGGACCACACAGCTCTGAGATGCCTGACCCTGGATCCACAAACACGGGCCACCTGCTCGAATGGCACCTCCACGTCCTAACTGGAACTAGTGTGGGCACAGCGGAGTGGAAACGAACACCTGCTCCTGCAGAAGCCAGCAGTGCCCACAGCTCCTCGCCCCTCTGCCGCAACACCGTCCCGCCGGCGTCCCCAGCTGACCGCAGAAAGTCAGCCTCCAGCCAAGGACGTGGGGTCCCCAGCAAGATCTCAGATACCAAAGCAGCTCCCTGGCTCTGAGCTCGGAGAGTCTTCCTAAAACTTTGTGCCTCGCAAACAGATTTTTGCGGATGTCGTGTGCTCTGCAGAAAACCACAGGAGTTATTCCGCTCCCAACCAGGAGGGCACAGCGCAGCGATTCCCCGGCGGGTCTGCCTCCGCACGGGCAGCAAACGCTACGTCGGCACAGGTTCTCTACAATAATTCCCCATCAATGTTATTTTGCAGCGTTTTATTTTCCGCTCACGCATATGGTGAGGTGGCAGCTTGTGGACTCTGTATTGGTCTCCGGTGAATAATTGCCCAGGTAATGAAACAAAGAAAAACTTCCCAGGCTACAGCTACGCAGCCGCTATATTGCACTATGGAGTGGACGTACTCTCGCGTCTCCTGGGATTCCCCGAAATTTGGAGCTGGGAGAGGGTTCAGAAAAGGAGATCCAGAAGGTGAAACTCCACGTTGCCCGTAAGGCTCTTAAACGTGACCTCCAGGCTGCCCCGCAGCCACTAATGGCCAAACTCCACACTTCCCCCAAATTATCACGAGTACCAAAAATATCTTTACAACGGAGCTTTTATTTCCATGTATTTGAAGCTGCTTTCCCCTTTTGTTTCTTCTCTAAACCGGTTAAAATGAGCATTAAGGGATATAATTATGTTGTTAGCTTAATTGCCTACTTAAAGCAGAATCTACAGGGGTTTAATGCAAGATTTGAGAAGGAGAAGGGGGAGGAAATCGGGATATTAATGGATACGATTTAAAAAATGAACCTCTTCTAGGGGGAAGCGAGTTTGGGGTATGGGACAGAGCGTGCAGGGGGAGGAAGGGGAATCAGCCCCCATCAGTTTCTGTCGCAAGAGTTTGTCGAAATGCAAATCATTGGCCCGTTCCTTCTCCAGCAGTCTAATTTTGGAGAATTTGACCTAATTAATCATTAACCACCACAAAAAAATAAAAAAGAAAAGTATCCCTCCTTCAGTTTGAAACCTTAATGCTATTATTGGCATGACACACTTACGCTCAGGATAGTTATCTGGCTGTTATCTGCTACGTGCCCGACGCCGCCTGGACCAGTCCAACTGGGAAAACTCTTGCTCCAAATCACCCAATGGACAAACAACCATTTTCCATGGACAGAAGAGCACAAGCAGGACAAGGGGAGATAAAATTGGTACCCAGCCCTTATCCTGATAGCTGCTGTCTAAAAAAAGTCACTGGTGTCAATACACAAAGGCAGAAGGATGCTCATCGCCCCGATGAACCAACCCATCCTCGCCCATGCATGGGCCATCTCTTGTATTTATTTAGAAATCCTAAACTAAATCTCCAAAGCTTTCCATGTTTACACCGCCTCACTTAACTAGTTTTATGCCAGACTCAAAAAAAACCACAGGGCAAAGGCTGCTGATGGGCAGAGCAGAGCCTGGTGCTTTCGGAGGCTGGGGTGACAGCTGTGGGGTACCGATGGTCCCACCACTGCCCCAGTGTCCCTAATGGCATCGCACGGCTCTGTACGGGGAAAGACTTGTAAGGGATCGGCAAAAACTGGGCATTTTTTTTCATACGTGGAACTCAACAATCTTGAAGGTCCTTTCCAACCCCAACCATTCTACGAGTCTACGATAATTTCTACCTATTCCTGCGGAGAGTGGCCATGGCTGGTATCATCTTCACTGTCTCAGTGACAGAGATGCTGCTTCTTGAGGGCTTTTGGGTTCCTCTAACTAAACGCTACAGGTTTAGCTCCTCCAGCACCAGGTTCTGTCAGACCTAGAATTAAGCTTTGCCCTTCTCCATGCCACCCTCCCCTCCCTGGCTTGGCTGCTTTAAATAAAGTATGGCTCTAACCAGCGCTAAATCCCACACTCTGAACAGACAGTTTGACTCAGAAACTCGGTTTCTGCAGGTTTTCCATGACCTTCCCCCCCTCCAGTGTTCACCACGGAGCTGGGGCACACTGGGGACACAAAATGTTGGGGAAAACCCCACCGCCACCTTTACGAGGTTTTGCTGCCTCCATGACCCAGCAAGGGAAGACATGAAAATCCAATAAATAACAGAAAACACCGTTCTGCGCCCGCAGAGATGGAGCAAATCTTCACCCACAGCGTCTGCTCAGAAACACACGCTGAGCAAAACCACCACCATCTCCTTTTCCCAGAAAGAAAATGGTGATGGCCAAAAAGATGCTTTCTACCCAAAATGAGAACCCTCCAAGGGTCCACTCCCTCGCCTCGGCTGTCCTTCCTAAAAGCTTATTTCAATAAAATGTTGAGATCTTTAAGAAAACTTTTTCTTATTATTTATTATATTATCTAGTCAATACTCAGTATATTACTCCTAATAAAATTATAAAATATGAAATCTTTAAGAAAACTATTTGATGTCATAAGCAGCTGTTTCCCTCCAGCCTCTCGCAGACCCCGCAGGGAGACGGTTGCTGGGATTTTGGAGACTGATGGCATTTGATGTGTCTGTGCAAGGGAAGAGCACGCTCCTGGATGAATTATCAGTGTACTCAAAAAAAAATCACAGAATTAATGTATTTCAGTGTCTCCTTGGGAACACAGAGGAAACGCACATTGTTAAAAAGTTCGATATTATTAGGAGAAATATGTATAGAACAAATTAAGGACTTCAGAGATGAAGCCACCTCGGATGGTTTGATTAATACCCTAAGTACTTCCTATAGCAACATAAGTGGATTTCAAACAACTTGAACTCAACATAATTAGACAGATTAATAAAGCACCAGAATTAAGACATTAGGTTGAAAGGAAAAATGTGAAAGAATTTGGAAATTAGCACACAAAAGTGAGAGAAAGTAAACAAGGGGATGCATCTACTGACAGGCTCATAAATCCTGGGGCGTCCAACCTCCAGTCTGACTGACCGCGGTCACCAAGCAGGGGGGGTGCCCCTGCCCACGGCAGAGGGGTTGGAACTCGATGATCTTTGAGGTCTTTCCAACCTTACCTATTGATTCTACAATCAAAAAAATCCAGGTTTAAAAGCCCATACTGGAAACCTAGACCCATGCAGGCATTACATTAAAATCACACTGAAAACTAACACCGTCGCAAAATCAGAAAGTCAGAAAATGCCCAAATTTTGGTGGAATCCACCCTGTGCGAAGTGCCACCAGCCTGCCCCGTGCTCCAATGCAGCCCCGAGCTGCTTGAACACACGCTGCTTCTTCCACAGGACCCTCAACTCTTCCAGCACTCAGTCTGATTTAGGAAAAAATAGAAATAAAGGGGAAAACAAGGAAAACCTGCCACAGGAGAGGCTGAGAGAACCGGGTCTGTTCAGCCTTGAGAAAAGGCGGCACAGGGGAGACCTTACCACCATGTTCCCGTATCCAACGGGTGGCTCCAAAGAAGTGGAGACTCCCTCTCTACAAGGAGTCACACGGCAAAGATGAGGGGCAATGGGTACAAGTTACTCCTGGGGAGATTCTGATTGGACACAAAAGGAAAATTTTTCACAATGAGAACAATCAGCCACTGGAATCATCTCCCCAGGGAAGTGGTGGATTGCCCAACGCTGGACACTTCTAAGATTCAAGGTGCTGGGCCATCTTGTCTAGACTGTGCTTTTGCCAATAAAGGTTGGACCAGATGATCCTTGAGGTCCCTTCCAACCAGGTATTCGATGATTCGATGACTCTATGCAGCCAGACTGACCTGGCCAAGGCCACTGCTGGATGACCGGGTCACTGATTCTGCAATATTTGCATGCAATAATTTTCTCTTAATTTAAAATTATAATTTTTAGAATATTTTCTAGAAATAACTAGAATTTTTTTGTTCTTGTTGGTTTTCCCTCCCATATTTGTGCTTTCCTCCATACACAGCTTTGGGCAATGAGGGGACACCAAGGCCATGGCAGGGATGCTCCGCTCAGCCCCCGGCCCCGCTGCCGGCCACTCCTGCCCCTTCCTCTGGAGGTTCAGCTGAGCA
>VZTO01008546.1:6723-24118 GCA_013400615.1 Syrrhaptes paradoxus
GTTTTTTTACTACTCACTTTTCATTAATAATACATATATCAAACAATCGCAATGGCTTTTTGGTTTTCTTCCAGAAATTAATAGAGGTGTGGTGCTGCGGTAGATTAATACCAAATAGATCCTAGAGCCTCGTCACAAGCTGGCGCGGGATATTTTTACTTTCCCAAGTTTCCTGAGCCAGCCCTCCCCTGTGCCCACAGGGCAGCGTGGCGGTTTTAATGTGCATCATCGCTGGCTTTTAGGAAGATCTGCAACCTCCCTCCGCGTCCCTGGCCACTATCGCTGAATCAGGGCAACGAGACCGAACGTCCTTTCTTGGCCGTTTAACGCTGCCCGTCGTTATCGACGCCTTTATCGCAGCAACACCGCAAATCGCTTCCAGTGGGAGACGGAAAGTACACCCTGTCCAGGACAGCCAGCCCGGGTCAGTCCAGGCAACGAGCCTTTTTTCCCCCTTGTTTAAGCTGGCAGCGAGCTGATATCTTTTAATTGAAGTGCCAGCGATAGCAGCAGCGTGTGTGCTGGAACATTTGATGGCTGGACCCTCCGGGAGGGGACGAGGATGCTGCGGAGGGCACGTGTGCTGAGCATTCAACAATTTGGAGTCTAACTCTCCTTCTACCCTTCTTTTGTGCATCTTCCCTTTATCCCCTGCCAAAGGATTAATTTAAATGCGTTCTCACTATTTTTTTTTTTAATTCCTTCGTGCCAGACTGTCTATCCTTGATTTGCAGTTCATTTCCCAGAGTGCGTGCAGCTTCTTGGACAGGGAGGAAAAAAAAAAAATCTCCTGATGTAGGGTTCTTGCGTTGAATCATCAAGCTCCACTTGGTGTCATTTTCTGGCCAAGGGAATTCACTGCGGGAATGACGGTTGTGGTTCGGATCCTTGGGTCTAAGACAGCTCTTTCCTCGAAATCCTTCGCAAACGATACAGAAGCTCAGTCTGTGTCATTACTCGACTCCGGTTTATTTACCTTTTTCATAACCTTAGGTGTAGAACTGCCCACAGAAAAAAAAATAAAGAGTAAATTAGCTTCAACAGGGCTGATTAAAGCTATTACCATACTCTCATTTATCACCTATTACCGGACAAATGAGCTCACGCCGTCGCCGTGCTCGCTCCCCGCCGCGCTCTTCATTGCCAGCGTCGCTTCTAATAACAGAAAGCACTTGAGGCCACTTAGAGCACAGCGCCCAAAATGAATCCAGCACCTCGGAGGGTCCAAATTCAGGTGGAAAACAGGACTGCTATCTGATACAGATTTCATATCAAGGCATGCTTGTTGTCATTGCGAGTATGGAACAGAAAAATACCATTTCAGGGGAGAAAACGCAGAAGAAGCAGGAACTGAAGGACTAGAGCAAGCATAAAAGAGCAATTATGAAATAATTCTGTGTCAGAAACTCTCTGGCTAATATATTAAATCCTAGAATAATTTCGTTTGGAAGGGCTCTCTGCAGATCTTTTTTTCCTCAGCCCCTGGCTCAAATCAAAGCCAACTTCAAAGTTAGATCTCGAGTCACATCCAACTGAGTTTCGAATTGAGCCAAGAAAGGATATTTCCATCCCCTCTCTGGGCCCCCGTCCCACCCTCCCTGTGGATCGTTTTTTTTTTTCCCCAATATTGAGTTGAATTTTTTCTTGCAGTGCCTGGTGCCCGTTACACATCACGCTTTTGCTGTGCACCTCCATGGAGAGCATGGCTCCGTCTTCCTTCTGGTCCCCTGGGACGTAGCCGCAGATGCCATTAAGGTCTCCAAGTTGCTTTCTCTTCTTTTTGCTCAGCAAACCCAGTTCCTGTCCTTCCCCCACACTTCATCCAAGCCTTGGGAGTGCCAGTGACTGTTACCCTTCCAGTCTGATGATCCAGTTTTCCACCCATCTTGTAGTCTACCCACCCAGTCCTTAATTCCCCGGTCCTGGGGGTGACCGTGCTGTGGGCAGAGTCACCTAGACACTGGCCCAGGGTGCCCAGAGAAGCTGTGGATGCCCCATCCCTGGAGGGGTTCAAGGCCAGGCTGGATGAGGCTTTGGGCAACCTGGGCTAGTGGGAGGTGTCCGTGCCCATGGCAGGGGGTGGCACTGGATGGGCTTTAAGGTCCCTTCCCACCCAAACCATCCTGTGATTCTATGAACTACCTCCATGGCTTTTTTGTTAGCCACCGAGCCAGTTGCCTCCTTAACGAAGGTAGATGGGAGTGGTTTGTGCTTCACCAGTCCATGGTGGCGGTTCCCAATCACCTTCTTACCCTTCACATGCCTGGTTGTGGTTTCCAGAAGCATTTGCTTCATGAATTTCTGGGTAGGGAGGTGAGGCTGGCTGGGCTGGCATTCCCCTCTTCGTCCTCTTTGCCCTTTTTGAAGGTGGGTGTGATGTTTCCCTTTTTCCAATCACCAGGGACCTTCCTCTTCGCTGTGACTGTTCAGAGATGACAGAGGGTGGCAGTGACATCAGCCAGCTCCCTTGGCATCCTCAGATACATCTCATCTGGCACCGTGGAGTTGTGTATGTCCAGGTTGCTGAAGTGCCCCGTAACTCATCTGTCCTCTATCAGCAGTTGTACTTCTCTCCTTCAGGCTGCCAAGACAGCCCGCGCTCGGGCACGTGGGAGCAGAGTTGGCCGATAAGAACAAAGCAGAGAAGGAGCTGAATTTATAGAGTGGTTTGGTTTGGAAGGGACCTTAAAGAGTATCTCCTTCCCACCCCCTGCCATGGCTGTGGCCTCCTTTGAAGATAGGCAGGAAGGCAAGATGGATAGGTCTGAGTCCCCCAATGCAAGAAGGATGTCGAGTTGTTGGAGTGGGTCCAGATGAGGGCCCCGGAGATGGTCCGAGGGCTGGAGGAGCTCCCGTGCGAGGACAGGCTGAGAGAGTTGGGGGTGTGCAGCCTGGAGAAGAGAAGGCTCCGGGGAGAGCTTCTGGGGGGTCTCCAGGAAAGATGGGGAGACCCTGGGCCAGGGTGCCCAGAGAAGCTGTGGATGCCCCATCCCTGGAGGGGTTCAAGGCCTGGGCTAGTGGGAGGTGTCCCTGCCCATGGCAGAGGGTTGGAACTTGATGATCTCTAAGGTCCCTTCCAACCCAAGCCCTTCTGTGATTCTATGATGAATATAGAAAATGTGTGTGAAACCCCACGAGGGGTAGGCTGAGAATGACACTGATCCGGACTTCAATGAGGATTTTAGTAACGTGAAAAATGCAGGTTTGGGTGAAGTTGAGGAGGATGTCCTGGAGCTTGGCCAGGAAATAGCTGTTGGCAGAAAAAGCTCATGGGTGCTATTGAAAGTTGCAGGTTGGCTTGTTGGGTTTTTGCTGTTTTGTGGTGTTTCATTTGTCTCCCTGTTGGTGCCTGACTGATGTCTCACAACTCCTACTCTAGGAGACTCTCAAATGAATTCTTAGCAGGATTTTTTTGACATAGATAATGCAACATTGGGGTGTACTTTTAATAAATCTCAAGACTGACACATATTGGTTTGTAGCTGTTGAGGAATATCTGACCAAACGTGATCTTTTCCTTGACGCTTCTCTAGATGTGCGAAGCTTCAGCTTCTTCACTGCATTTTTTTTTCCTTTTTTTTTTTTCATGAGAAAACTACCCAGCAATAGCGAACGCTCCAGAGAATCACAGAAGGCAGATTGGTGTTCGCTGTTTTCAGTTCATTTGCTGAAAACAGCTGGTAGCCATTTAGGAGAATGGGAGAAATATTGCAACTTGTGTCGAGACGGAAAGTAAACACATGATTAAGGGAGAATTGACAATTCCTGCTTCACCACCAATTATTTGTCATCGTGCTTTGGAGAATGACATCGAGACGAGACTCCATTGTTAGGATGTGATATAGATATTATTTATTTGTACTGGCTGAGAGTGGCTTCCTCCGCTTGCCTTGAAAATACAGCGAGATGGGTCGCACCTGTCCTTTAACTCTTTCTCAACGGGGCTTTTCCCAAGGTTTATACAATTAAATTACAAATTTATTTGTATAATCTTTTTTTGGGGGGGGGGGAAATAAGAATTTACTGGTCGTACTTCAGTGGCTGGCTGTTGGCTTGCTCGGTCCACTCCCCATCCTTGCACAGCTGGTCTTGTAAAACCCTGCCGATGTTTGCCTTCGGTAAAGTCCGAGCTCAAAGCAATGGTTTTGAAAAAGCAGAATTTTCAAACCCAAGAAAAACCTCCAAACCTCTCTTGTTCTGTCTTAGCAAGAAGTCATTTTGTACGAAGCAAGCTGGTGGCTTGTCTGGGAATTGCCCGGCTCTTTGGAGTGGTAAATTAAGACTTAATGTGGCATCTGCTGCCTATTAACGGTTTCCCCACACCAACAGAAACGCCATCGCCTGTGATAGCGTTGAATGAGTCCAAAGATTTTTCTGAGAATTTGTGATCTTTTACAAAAACATCCCTGCCAGAGTCCCTCAGACGTAGCGTGCTGCTCTGTGGCTTTGTTTCAAGAAAACTTGTATTTCTGAGCTGGATTTATCCTAAACGAGCATCGGGGTGAAGCCTGGTTGGGTTTGGAGCTTTTGAGGGAGCGGTCGGGAGGTTCAGCTGTGCTCTTCGCTGCCTGCCGACGTTTCCAAGCCGTTAACCTCTCTCGCTAGCGAAGGTCACGTGCATCAAAGACGGAGCTGTAAGACACTGATGGATTACACGAGTGAGAATAATCTCACAGATGGGGGAAGGCTGGAAGTGAGATAAAAAAATTACAGTATTAATTTTTTTTTTTCTTAATTCTGAAGGACAACGGAACTTCATTATCCAATATGCTTCAAATTGAACGACCTAATGAAATTTCACACCCGCTAAATTTAATCAGGGATTACTCATGTGGGATTTGAATCAGATAAAAAGGGATGCCTCAGATATTTGGTAGCACTTGCATAAGGTAATAAAAAAATCTGCAGTCTTCTTTGTCCTTTTTCAGCAAACGTGAATTGCTTGACCTACTTTTCATTTCTTTACTTTTTTTTTTTTTGGGCATTTGCGGATCCGACCCCAGCTTCCTCCCGGGCATCAGTGAACAGTCAGTCCCACACTTGTGTACGAGAAGATGGATCTCAGGAGTGCTTCCTCTTGGACGCTGATACATGGGGGATTGTTGCTTTGGCTGCAGTAGGTTGAGGCTGGGAAAAGAAAGAAATATTTTAACTTGTGTAAAAAAAAGGCTTTGCTGATAAGAGAATATTCTTGGGAGCAGGTGAGGTTGGGTGCTGGAGTAAGGTTCTGCTCAGGGCTTTGTTTGCGGCTGCTGGATGGTCTTTTGCAGATGACTTTACCCTTCCAAACCTTCCGTGTGTGGGCTTCAGTGATGTTCGACTCACAGGGACGTTCTGAGCCTCCGAGAGCTGACGGTGCCTTTGGCAACCTTGAGACTACACATCCTCTGTGCTTACAACCTGGGGTATTCTCTCCTTCACCGTGTTTCTGGCTGAGTAGCTGTTTGTTGCCGCTGTTGTAAGTCTTAGTTCTGGTAGAAACCAAAGATTATGTTCACCAACGAAGCCAGACTTAGGACAGAAGAGGAGACAAGCGCAAAGGCTGCTCTTGAATTACTCAGGGGTCTACTCATTGCTTGCACAAATGTGCAAACTGATGATTTTGGATTCTCTCATTGATCACTTTTAAGCAGTTGGTGGATCAAACCTAGGATTTGTCAGGATTCTGGAAATTGCAGTTCTCATGGATATTAGGTGGGATTTAGGGTCTGGGAGATGTTCCTCAACATCTCCTTGTTCCAGGCAGCACCCAAGCACAGAGTAAACCCTCCTCCTTGCCCCCAGAGCCTGAGAGAAGTGGATGAAAGTGGGTTATGGAGCACAGCGGCAGCCTGGAGTCAGTCTTTGGAGGTATGTTTGAAGAGATGTTGGATATTTAGGGGGAATTCTGGCCTTTCTTAGTGGGACAGCCCAAGGGAGAGAAAGCGCACAAAGATGCTTATTTTGAAATGCCCCAAGTGAGCACCACAAGCAAGGCTGGAGGAACCAAGGAGGAGTTGGTGCCTCACAAATGGATATGGGAGGATGAGGTGATGGAGAACCTTAAAATAAGGCTTTGGGCAACCTGGTCTAGTGGGAGGTGTCCCTGCCCATGGACACCCAGGAACTGGATGATCTTTAAGGTCCCTTCCAACCCAAACCATTCTGTGGTTCTGTGATTTTGGGATGATAAGTGGAAGGTTGCCCAGATGGATGGGGAAGGCTATGTTTGAAGGGTGTTACGCACAAAGTATCTTGAAGATTTCAACCGAGTTTGATGCAGGAGCACAGGTGAAGACAAATGATGAAGATATCAGCGCGAGTGACAGGGAGGATGCTGGGCACGGTCGATGCAGACGTAATAAGAAGAGCTTGTGGAGAAAGCTCACGTTCTTCTGCTGTTTGAGAGCTTCAAGCGATGGGTAGGCATCCTTGACATCCATAAAGACATGTCAAGCTGAAATATTCTTTCAGGTCTACAGTAGACACAGCTTGAGTTTCTGTATGGGAACTAAGAGCTTGAAATGCCCTTTCAGGAGCAGCTGGAGTTGGAGAAGCCAGCAGGCTTCACTTTTTGACAAATTAGGAGCCTGGCTGTCCGCAGGAGAACAAAAGTCGGTAGATGGACATCTCAAGATGGAGAGAGAAATAGCCTTTGTTGTCAGGTCTTTTCTGCTTTCGGCGGAACAATTATTTCCAAGCTTGCGTGGCCTTTGCCTGGTGTCCGCTGGGTGTCCTTCATCTTAAAAAAAAAAAAAAAAAAAGGAAGAAAAAGCAGCAGCTTCTGCCTTGCACACAGATATATCAAAGGATCCATCGGCAAACTGAACAGCAGCTTCAAATGTTTCATCAAGGAGTAGGAAATCTCATCACAGCTGGATTACCCATGAGCTTCCAAGTTCTTTAAGGTCAAAAAGTAGTTAAATTGTGTAGAAGAGCGCGAAACAAGGGCACGGAGCCTTCCTCCGGAGGCACAGAGGAGCTGCTGGGTTTGAGTGCTGCCTCCAGCACTTGGCCCTCTACGGTTTTGTTCTTATCATCCCTTCCCACTAGCAATTTCTAGGGTTTTTTTGCCAGTATTTTCACACTACTCCAATTAACAGAAGGAAATTTTCTGTTGAGTAGAAGCAAAGGTGCCGTTCAACGACGAAAAGCGTTCTTTCATATTTACAAACGCTTGGATGCACCTTTATGGTGGTACTACCACGATTATCTCTCACGCTGCAGGATGACACTGTGGTTTTTTTGAATTTTTTATTGACTTCTGTATGTGTGTGGCTGGAAATGGTGGCCATGGGAAGCAGGGACAATTTCTGGCCGTGTTAATCCAGGGATGCGCATCGCCTGCCGCACCAGAGTCCTATTAGGTGACCTCCATCATGGTGTCAAGGATCTGGAGTGACCGTGAACCAAAACCAACGTGTTCAGCTCTGTTCACTGCCATCAGTGACAACGAATCTCCTCCGTTACTGGTTTCTTAGTAAAAAAAAATAAAAAAATCAGTAGTTTCAATCAGATCAGTGCCCGCCGCGGATTTTACAACCTGCATTAAAAATTCTTGTAAGACCAGAGTGAAGACAATGATGGATCACAGGCAGCTGAGGATCGCTCGAGGAGTTGTTGTTGATGCCAGATGCAAGGGAGATTTTTTCTTCTTTTTTGATGTCCTGCTGACACATACACCTGCTTCACCTGCCTGTTCTTGGGAGACACGATTGCCTGTCTTTACTTGTAATGACCTGCAGCTTTAAAGCCCTACGTTTATCCTTTAATATAAAAAAATAAATTAGAACTCTGTCTACCTGGGTGAAATGCAACTTATTTGAATATGTGGCGTGCAAAGTGTGCTCCTGTGCTAACACACAGTTGGAGCTGCTGATCTGAGGGGTGAGGAGTTGGGAAATGGACCTGTTGGAGTGGGGCCAGAGGAGCCCCGGAGATGGTGCGAGGGCTGGAGCAGCTCCCGTGCGAGGACAGGCTGAGAGAGTTGGGGGTGTGCAGCCTGGAGAAGAGAAGGCTCCGGGGAGACCTTCCAGCACCTTCCAGTGCTGAAAGGGGGCTACAGGAGAGCTGGGGGGCTCAGGATCAGGGGGTGCAGGGACAGGACGAGGGGGAACGGTTTGAAGCTGCAAGAGGGGAGATGGAGATGAGATGTGAGGAAGAAATGTTTTCCTGTGCGGGGGGTGAGGCAGTGGCCCAGGGTGCCCAGAGAAGCTGTGGATGCCCCATCCCTGGAGGGGTTCAAGGCCAGGCTGGATGAGGCTTTGGGCAACCTGGGCTAGTGGGAGGTGTCCCTGCCCATGGCAGGGGGTGGCACTGGATGGGCTTTAAGGTCCCTTCCCACCCAAACTCTTCTGTGATTCTATGGTTCTGTGATTCTAAATGGCAGAGGTGAGATGATGGGGTGTCCAGGGACATCTCTTGAGTCTTCTGTGTTGGTTCCTATCCCTCAACATCCCCACTCTGCTTGTTTTGGGTTTCTCCAAAAAGAGTCCTTTAAAAGGGGATTGAAAACTGTCTTGAGAGCTTGGACCAGCGTGGAAAACGAGATTGAAGTTTGGGTGTAGGGGATATGACACGGGTGCTTAACGGTCAGAGCGAGCGGTGGAAGGAGGAACACCAGGAGCTACGGAAGAGGAGAGCGCCTGGTCTGCTGGGGGGGATGGAGACACCAGCAGCGACACTTTGAATGGATGCTCTGAAATATGCTTTGCGTTAATTTCATCCAGAAGCATTTGACATGAATTTAGATTTGAAATCTGCGTTTGCTCATTACCGAGCGCCTGATGAATGCCAAATCAGTTCATTACTTTTGGAGTGGATTGATCTTGTCCCATTAAACGGGGTTGCTCAGATCCTGTTCATTCACAGTTGCCTTTTCTGGCTGTAATTGTTCTTGGGCAAGTGAGATGCTAAATGAAGTGCTGAGAGCGAGAAGCATTGTTCATCTCTCCAAAGATAGTTTAATTTTTATTTTTTTTTTAATCTCGCTCATGGGGTGCTGACGGCTGTTCAGCAGTAATTGTTCGGAGCTCTGTGCGTTCAGATCGTCGCTGTCAGTAGGTATGTACTGGCCGTACCCTCGCTGCTGGAGCACATGATCCGGAGGAATTCGCCTGCGGAGCTGAAGTTTTTCTGTCTTGATCCCTGAAGGCTGAGACGACGGCTCAACGGCAGAAGAGCAAAATGACCTTAATACCTTTGAAAAGTTAACTACCGTGTTTAACTCAATAACATGGAAAGGAAATTGCTTTCCTTTCCTCAAAATGTCTCGTCTCCTCCTGAAGGAACGATGAGGTCTCCATTTATCATCGCAGCTGAGATCAACGGGAAAATGTTACCGAGTTCCTGCGGCGCTTCAATGGAATGAGGAGGCAATGCCCTGAGGCTGTTCCTTACCCAAACAAAATGTTTGTGAGCCTCTGGTGGGACCAGAGCCACCCAGCAGCAAGAAATGTCACCATATCCAACTACTAAAAAAAAAAAAAAAATAATAATCATACCATTCACATACCGTTCGTATTCCCATGGGAGAATTCAGGAAGCAAAGTTGTACTGGAAATTCAGAGAACTGATGGAGAATCAAGTGGAGATGATGCTTCATGTCTTTAAGATGATAAAAATTTTCTCCTTAAAAAAGAAAACATGTATTTCCTCTCCCAAAAATGCACAGTTAATAAAAAAAAATCATGCCGTGACAAGGATATGTCAACGGAGTTAAAAAAATGTTTAAAAAAAATCCCAAACCTACCTTCATGCAAAATCTTACATGAGGGAAATACGGTAAAAAATGGTCGTAAGGAAATATGGTAAAAAATGGTCAGAAGGAAATGGCAAGAACTATGTTACACCTTCATAAAGGTCTCTGTCTTTGAATTATTTTCATCACCGTTGGCAGATTTTAGAGCATTTCCTATTGTCTTTTTTGCAGCAGAAATTCCAGTTTGAACCCAATGCTTCTCAAGGTACCACAGTAAAAAAAAAATAAATTTAAAAAGTATATATTTATATATATAACTGTATGCCTGCTGAACGTGACAATGTCAGCATGTATTTTTTTTTTTTCCGGCACACACAGCTGAACCTCTGTGACTTTGCAAGCCTTCAGGATTTCCCCCCATCCAAATCAATTTTTAACACCGCCAAGCCTCGCGCTCTGATATCGCCTCTTTCTACTAAATAGCCGACTCCCGCTTCTTGTCATTTTAAAACACAGCAGCCTGGCCCACCCCGTCCTCGAGGGCTCTCTGTCTTTACACGGAGTCATTTGATTCCTGGGTCTGTTTGAACGTGGCTGAGGGCTTTCAAGATAAAATACTGTTGTCTCCTTTTCACTCCTCCATAGTAAATGCCTTTGTTTCCAGGCGTCGCTGAAGCACTGCAATTCCATTTGAAAATCCCATTAATATCGTGCACCCAATGATAACATAAAAAAAAAAAAAAGGTACAATATATGGTTTCTCTTCTACAGGCTTCCTATTATTCAACGTACACCTACGGCGCTGTCAGAGCAGGGCTTCCTAAGGACTTCAGAGAGAAATGATGTAAAATTTCCCAGGCTTACGCTTGCTGGGATGTATCTTTTTCACTCCTTCTAAATAATCTCCTGTCTCCTACTCTTGTGATCATTCTTGGCAGGAAGATCATAGAATCACAGAGTCATTAAGGTTGGAAAAGACCTCAAGGATCATCAAGTTCAACCGTCAACCCAACACCACCCAACCCACTAACCCATGTCCTGAAGCAGATGGGTAAATGGGATTGCTGACATGGCTTCTAGTCTTTATCCCTGATCTCCAGGTACAGAATAACAACCACAGAAGGGTTTGGGTTGGAAGGGACCTTAAAATTCATCTCGTTCCACCCTCTGCCATGGGCAGGGACATCTTCCGCTAGCCCAGGTTGCCCAAAGCCTCATCCAGCCTGGCCTTGAACCCCTCCANAAATGGGATTGCTGACATGGCTTCTAGTCTTCATCCCTGATCTCCAGGTACAGAATAACAACCACAGAAGGGTTTGGGTTGGAAGGGACCTTAAAATTCATCTCGTTCCATCCCCTGCCATGGGCAGGGACACCTCCCACTAGCCCAGGTTGCCCAAAGCCTCATCCAGCCTGGCCTTGAACCCCTCCAGGGATGGGGCATCTTCTTGGCATGGCAGTTCTTCCCACCACACAAATAGGACAAGCTGGATGCCACCATATTCCTTGAATTTTCACCCGTTAGAAATTAATCTGACTGGTCATGGGGAAAATTTGAACTTCAGCAAGAACAGATTTGAGTTTGGAACAAATTTAGCCATTAGATTTTGGAAGCTATCCTTGCACCGTGTGGTCTTATTACCTTTTTTTTTTTTCTTTTAGATAAACTGATGTTCCCCCTTTTGGGGGTTTTAACTTTCTTTGTCTTCAGCTTGAACCCTTTCTTAACTATATTAATCTCAACTTTCCATCAGAATAGATTTTTTGATATTGTTAAGTGTATTTTGCACAGGTCGGAAGACTTAGTGAGCTGCTAGCTCTCTCTTGTTACTCTTTAGATTTGTAATTCCCCAAAGATAAAGTAGTATTAGGAACAGTCCCCAGTTTTCTCTCAAAAGTAATTTCTGATTTCCATATTAATCAAAAATAGCTTTACCTTCGTACTGCCCTAATCCTAGGAACAACACGGAAAGAAGATTACATTCTGTAGATGTCAGAAAAGCAATTAAAATTTGCACACAAGAATCGAGAAGGGGGGAGGAGGAAGATCACCTCTTTATTTTGTGAGCCGACCAGGGAAATACCCTGACCTCCAATTGTTTGGTGTTTATTGGCTTCTTTCCTTTTGAAGTGTGTGATAGAAAAGTCTTTCATATTCAAAGATTAAAATACCGGCCTTGAAGTAGAACGAGGGGGTTGTATGGGATGAGAAGAGACATTTTAAGGAAGGTGAGGCTTGGCTGTGAAGAGCCTTGAATTTGCAGTGAGAGAGGTGAGTGACTATTAATAGCTCCCTCTGCAGAGGCGGACCTTCGTTGATCTTAATGAGGAGCAGAGCAAACGACCTTTGCAGTGGCAGACAGACTGCGTGGAGGTTGGGTGAGGTTGCAGATGTCAAACTGGAGATAAAGAGGTGAGGGTGGCAGAGGACGGACGTGCCTGCGTCGGTGGATGGCAAAGGCTGTGGTTTAGAGGTGTTGAACAGGAAGAATTTGGAAATTTGGGGTATAGTCTGGATATTTTAGAATCATAGAACAGTTTGGGTTGGAAGGCAAGGTGCTGCAGTTGCCATTTTATAGTTACTGAACCTTTTGAATTGAACCCAGTTTGCAGTTGGACTAGATGATCGTTGTAGGTCCCTTCCAACTGAACTCTTCTCTTCTCTTCGCTTCTCTTTTCTTCTCTTCTCTTCGCTTCTCTTTTCTTCTCTTCTCTTCGCTTCTCTTTTCTTCTCTTCTCTTCGCTTCTCTTTTCTTCTCTTCTCTTCGCTTCTCTTTTCTTCTCTTCTCTTCGCTTCTCTTTTCTTCTCTTCTCTTCGCTTCTCTTTTCTTCTCTTCTCTTCGCTTCTCTTTTCTTCTCTTCTCTTCTCCTTTCCCCTTCCCTTCCCATTATTTTAGTGAACGTGTATAAATAGCCTCTGGAATGTGTAACATCCCATAGACGATAATTCTCTTCCTGATACACCTCTGCTATTAAATGGACCCACTGGGGAAATCGGTTTCTTCCATCTGGTTGATAACCTTGGACCAGTCCAAGGCACCATTACAAAACCCTTGTTTTGGATCCCAGAGGGCTCTTGCGTTTGAAAGATGTGTATTTATTTGAATAAATTTCTCCAATAACTTGCCATGTGCCTGATGAGCGCACTCAACACCTTAAGAACCTTGTTTGGCACTTTCCCCATGCGCCACAAGCGGCAATAACACGTTCAGTGAAGAAGCAGCATCCGATTTCTACCTGACATCCAGATGGCATTCCTGGGGCTTGCTCCTCATTGTGGCAGCGTGGTCCATCACCTGGTGCCACGTATAAAGAGGAGTTGGTAAGCACAATAATTTAATCTATTCTAAGCAGTTACATCTCTACGTATGCTCCCTTGCAGCCTGCATTGGCATTTGTTTTGCCTAAATTATGCAAAAGGCACCTTATTCTGGAAGAAAACTGGCTTTCTGAATCATATCATAGGATCGTGCAATGGTTTGGGTTGGAAGGGACCTTAAAGCTCACCCAGTGCCACCCCCTGCCATGGGCAGGGACACCTCCCACTAGCCCAGGTTGCCCAAAGCCTCATCCAGCCTGGCCTTGAACCCCTCCAGGGATGGGGCATCCACAGCTGCTCTGGGCACCCTGGGCCACTGCCTCACCCCCTGCACAGGAAAACATTTCTTCCTCACATCTCATCTCCATCTCCCCTCTTCCAGCTTCAACCCCTTCCCCCTTAGCCTGTCCCTGCACCCCCTGATCCAGAGCCCCCCCAGCTCTCCTGTAGGCTATTAGCTTCATAATTTAGCTTATTTGACATAAAAAAATCACCTTTTGCACAAAACATTCTGCTATAAAGCTTTCCTTCCTATTTTGAATTATTAAAATAATTTTTAATTGTGACTGTTAGCACATGGAGCCCTTCGGAAACCTATTTTAGATTTAAAACTCTTAAGGTGTTAACGCATTAGCTTATTTTTGATAGGGTGAAAAATCTCCTGCAAAAAGCCCTGATTGTCTTCATGCATTTTTTATTGTACTTTGGCAGGAGGTTGCTTGGGGGAAAAGTTAAAACTCATTCAACCGGAACTGTGACAGTGACAAACCGCCCTCAGGTCATTTCTTCTCCTTGACATTTGCAAGTCAGGCAGTTGAGGAGCTTTTGGATATCTTTACCGGGCTCTCTTGCCTTGAAACCACATTGCAGGGGGATTTCCGATTTCGCCGTTCTAGTGTATCCGTTTTGAAGGTCTGTTTTTGTCTGGTTTGTTTTCTGCTCTTTCCCTCTTCAAGTCCGTTTGCTGTTGCTCAGGAGCGTGGGGGGAGTGCAGAGGTTCTCCTGTGAGATGATCACCATGTCTGTAATCATTCTGAAGCCTCCCCAGCTCCTCTTAGGAGGACATTCTTCCAAATGAGGGTGGTGGGGCACTGGCCCAGGGTGCCCAGAGAAGCTGTGGATGCCCCATCCCTGGAGGGGTTCAAGGCCAGGCTGGATGAGGCTTTGGGCAACCTGGGCTAGTGGGAGGTGTCCCTGCCCATGGCAGGGGTTCAAACGAGATGATCTTGAAGGTCCCTTCCAACCCAAACCGCTCCATGATTCCATTCTATGATTTAACATCTGGGAGCCACGTTGGAAGGTGGACCATGCAATGGGTTTGTTTGGTTGATGGAGGCAGCCTGAAGCCAGACAACTTGAATTTTGCTGCATTTTTGAAACAGCATTTGGTTCTCAGGGCTTTATGACTTCTGAGCAACCTGATCTAGTGGAAGGTGTCCCTGCTTACTGCTGGGGGGTTGGACTCGGTGACCTCCATGGTCCCTTTCCCTCTGCCTTTCTCCTGTGGAAGAACAAGGAAAAAACTAAAGGAATTGTTAGATCTTGTGGAGGATTTGAAGAAAGGAAGAAATTCCGAGATTGCCAAGGCCTTGGGCTTCTTCGCCTTTTCTGTGGTTTATCTGCTTTGCTTCAGAGACTAACTTCAAGCAGGTAAAACTGCACTGGGGAAGGAAACTGAAGTGAAGAAAAATGACCAGAAAAGCTCTTTTTTAGAGTTTTTTTGGAGCCAGCAGCAGTGGTGTACCTGGGCTGGCAGCTTGTGGGTGGGCTCCTGCCTCAGCAGGGGCGGAGCTGACACTGCTGCTCTTCATCTCTGGTGATTGGCCTTGACCCATTGCTGTGGGATAAAGAGAGACCAGGGAGGGCGGGAACTCATTCCCATCCACACAACACAACGCGGAAGGTGTGGAAAGTCCTTCTGAGCACCCAGGGTGGTGGTAGTTGGTGTTTGAGGCCTGCCTGCAGTGCCCATTCCATGAGGCGGCAGTGGGAGCGGAGGCCATGTCTCATCTCCGCACGGGTGAGTGCTCTTGTCTTTTCTCAGGTAACTTGCTCTCATGTTGACAGGCCCTGAGGCCAACATTTCAGTCATGGTCCTCACCAGGAAACGGGCTTCCCACGCGAAGACTGTGGCAACCCAGGCAGAGGGTCTGCTCCATAATGTGGCCGTTCAGGTTTCTGGCTGCCGGGAGGGCCTCGGCCTGCTGTTGCCGGGGGAGGATGGGAAGGATGCGACTTGCGTGCGGTATGTTCCTTGTGGTGGGACTTAGGGAGGAGGTAGATAGACTGCAAGCGGGAGGTTGACTGGTGGAGTGACTCTCTGGAGAAAGGTGCAGAGATTGTACTTCCCAGACTGAGGGAGTAATGGGAGTGATGGACCCTCTCTCTCGCCATAGCCAAGCAGGGAGAGACAGGAGAGGAGGCATGGCAGCAGGTCTCAGTCCGGCGTCGCAGGAAGCCCCCATCCCGACCTACCTCGGTCCCCTGGTCCCTCTCTGTAACAGGTCTGAAGCCCTGATACCAGAGGGAGGGGTGAGTAATGATGACGTGGGAGCGCTGCCGCCAGGTTTGCCCAAGGTGAGGCGTTCGGCTCCACGTTTGAAGACTGCCTCCTCTGAGAAAGAAAGGAGAGGGATAGTCGTGGGTGACTCTCTTCTGAGAGGAACAGAGGGTCCAATATGTCGGCCTGACCCTACCCATAGGGAGGTGTGCTGCCTTCCCGCAGCCCGGGTCAGGGATATTTCTAGAAAGCTCCCCAGCCTTATCCGCCCCTCTGATTATTACCCTTTATTGATAGTTCAGGATTGCTGACAGAAGCCTGAGGATTATAAAACATGATTTTAGGAGGCTGGGGAAGTTAGTTGATGGAGCGGGCATACAAGTAGTGTTTGCCGGTATTCCTCTGGTGGCAGGGACAAATGCTGAGATGACCAGAAAAAGCCATCTTATAAATGCATGGCTGAGAGGATGGTGCAAACACAAAAATTTTGGATTCTTTGATCATGGGGTGGTCTACTCAGCACCTGGCCTGAGGTCTGCTGATGGGAATTGCCTGTCTCCAAAAGGGAAACAGATACTTGCCCAGGAGCTGACAGGACTTGTAGAGAGAGCTTTAAACTAGATAGGAAGGGGGAAGGGGATAAAGCCAGGCCTGTTAGAGATCAGCCTGGGGAAGTGGTATTGGGATTAGGAGAGAGGTGAAGGGCTCAGCTGATGTGCATCTACACTAATGCACGCAGCATGCGCAACAAGCTAGAAGAGTTGGAAGCCATTGTGTGGCAGGCAAACTATGACCTAGTTGCCATAACGGAAACGTGGTGGGATTGCTCCCATGACTGGAGCGCTGCAAGGGATGGCTACAAACTGTTCAGGAGGGATAGGCAAGGAAGGAGGGGTGGCGGTGTGGCTCTCTGCGTTAGGGAATGCTTTTCTGCTACTGAGATTGTGACTGGGGATGATAACACTGAATCCCTATGGGTAAAGATCAGAGGAATGGCTGACAAGGCAGACATCCTGGTGGGCCTCTGTTATAGACCTCCAAACCAGGACGAAGAGACAGAGGTATTCTATAAGCAACTGGCACGAGCTGCGTGGTCGTCAGCCCTTGTCCTCATGGGGGACTTCAACTGACATATGCTGGGAGTACAGCACAGAAGAATCAGTCTAGGAGGTTTCTGGAGTGCATACAGGATAGATACCTTCTTGATGCAGCTGGTCAGAGAGCCCACGAGAGGAACTGCCCCGCTAGACCTGCTGTTCGCAAACAGGCAAGGTCTGGTGGGAGATGTGGAGGTTGGGGGCTGCCTTGGACAGAGTGACCATGAAATGATACATTTCTCAATTCATGGTGGAGCTTGGAGGGGGAATAGTAAAACTGCTACCTGTAGCTGATACTCATGTGAGGATCAAATAGTTAGCAATAAGGATGTCTCCTGAGGTCGTGAATGGTCTTCCATGTAGGAAGCTCAGGGTCATTTGGTTGGCAATTTAATTGTTTGTTAAACTCAATATATGGAGTATAGAGAAATAACAAATGTTCAGTTTGGGAAATTTTCATTCCACTGCTATTCTAACACCTAAAAGATCAGATTTTTTGGCTGGACCCACAGATGTGTTCATGCACGCCTCAATAACTTCTCCTTTCTTGGAGACATCAAGAGGCTCCAGGAGAGGGAGGGTGTTGAGTGTCACCAGGTTTATTCTCAGGGTGTATTTTGAAGCAGTGCTGGATTTGAGGTCAACATGAACCCTATGAGCTCTCATGGGAAGTGCGTGGGTGGCCACAGCTCCCTGTGGCTGCCAGTGGCAGGAATGTGGGTGTTCGGTTATGGCCTGATCATTGAAGAGTTCACCACGGTCCTGCTTTCAGCTGGCTCAGAGTGAACTTTCTTCATAGT